>BKCP01007181.1:1492021-1504550 GCA_008636005.1 Striga asiatica | reverse complement strand
AAAAGTGTAGTTGTCCATTTATATGATTGAATTTGATAGATTGCTACTTTCAATCTGTGGAAGTACAAAAATAGGAGAAAGTGGATGCAGTTTTTGTCTAGACTGGATCCCTCAAGGTCCAAGCATCCGACACTCAACTGTTCTTCCTCCTTGCTAATAGCCTAATACCAGTATTGCTAAAATATGATTGGATCATACATAGCCTGATAGGCACATCATCAAAAGAATCAACATTTATTGAATATAGATTTTTGTTTTGAAAAGACTTGTCTCTTAAAAACGTGAAATTAGACGTGGCCAAACCACGGTTTCGGGCCGAGGTGCCTTGGAGGGCCCTGGACCAGCCTTATTGTATGGACGGGCCGGTTAAATGAATCGTCGGTTTCGGGTTGATCCGGTGTACTAAAAAAATATAATCCAAGTCATTTCTTATAGTTGTATGAAAAAGAAAAATGACACGAAGCATAGTAATGTCTTTAGTTTATCTGTCGTGTGACACGTGCCGCGCTACATCACACACGTGTCGCGATACAAATTCAGAAGCCCAATATCACCTTTTTCCTTGTGTTTTATTTTTCATGGTAACAAGATAAATACGGCAACGTAAGTGTCGTTTTCAGTCATTGGAGGCTGAGAGATTTTAGTGTTCTTGTTGTATCAACAAAATCGTACAGATCCATGGATACGAAGTACTCTACCCGTAGTAGAAGAAGAAGAAGAAGAAGCCGTCTTCAATCTAAGCTCGTCATTCTTCTTCTTGCGATCAACTGTTTGTTCATCCAAGTTGTGTCAGAAAACGCAGAAACAAAAATGCCCATAATTGACGCCGCCAAGAGACTGTTTTCTCTCCCCACAAGCTACGACTGTTGGATCCTTAAACTGAAGTCGCTCTTTTTCCGGCAAGCCACGCCCCATTTCTCCCCGCCAAATTCTCAGTAAGCAAAGAAGCACCTCGATTACACTCTATTCACAAATGAGATGAGTGTTCATTTAAAAAGTACTTTATATGGGATTTGATGGTAAAAGTATGATTTTGGTTTACAAAGTATGATGCATATGAGATTCGATCTCATAATACAATAATGTGTTTCAGAGTTGGAGGAGAAGGATGGACTGGCGAACAAGGGACCACAGAGAAGGTCAAAGAGGCAGCAGTGAAGAGCTTGGACGAGAGCAAATCAGCAGTTGAAGATTCTGCAAGATCTGCTGCAAAATTAGCAGAGGCAGCAGTTGAAGAGACGATAAAGAAGGTCAAGAAGACATTGTCTGGTAGAACCAAGGCCGAACTGTAAGCAACAGTTGCACGGAAAATAGTTGGAAAAAACTGGTGTTGTACATTTTATGTGGGATCTCATGTGCGTGAGACTTTTTTTACTACCCTTCAATGATATTTTTACTCAAGGTAGGTCGACTTTGGTTGATCTTGAGAGACCCTGTAGACAAGTTAGCATAACCTCTATAGTCTATTAAAATGCAGATGCTTTTCCTCTATGTATACATTACATTGTTGAAATTGCTCAGCCTTGGGATCAAGATATAAAGAAAGAAGGTGACTGAAAAAAATGGAGAACAGTTCGTCCATAATGCAGGACAAACAGAAGCATAATAGTTGATCAGGTTGAATTGTAAACCACTGCAACAAATATATGTAATTGGGATTTTTATTTTGCATCAGTCTAACTGCATTAGCAGTTGCTCTTGCTCTGCTATTAGGTTTCTGAGTATCCAACATGTAAAAACAGAAACAGATCGCAACAAATTTCTAATACTTCTCCTACAACGTCAAGCATCACTGCATCTGGTAGCTGAAAGCTGCAATCAAGAAAGGATAAAAGCATTACTTTATGCCATAGACTCTTGCTCTTGGAAAATTTCAATATTTTGAATTGGTAGATGATTACAAATTGCATAATAGAATTTCACATCAAGCACGTTACTTCTCAGGCAAATAGCATCTGTTTGTGAGTATTTCCCTTGGTGGAATAGCTCTCATGATAATAGCATCCATAATACTATCAATTTTGATGGATACACCACAGTAGACAATTGCAGAAACAAATGGTCGCATGATAAAAATAACACCCAACTTCATGTATAAATTTGGACAAAGATCCTAAGTTAATCTAACATATAGACGGCAAATATTCATCCTGAAAGAGTCCTTATTCCCTTGATTTATACATATTACATTATATTTCCGGTGACGGCTAAAGTAGGGATTGGGTGACTAGCAACGCTTGCCCAATTACAGAAAATCAAACGGCTAGATTAAATCAAATGTATGAGAAACAACTTTGCAATATCATAGAGAATGATAAATTTAAGAGAGAACAGAAATCGAAAGGCGAAGGTACCTGAAAAAAGCGGCAGCGGGTCAATGGCCGGCGAGCTGCTGGTGCTCCAGGTGGCGGCGCTCCTCGGGGAGGGCGACGAGGTAGGAGAAGATCATGCCCCCGAAGCAGATGTGGAGGAGGGGATCGACGGAGCTGGTCTCGATGTATTTGGCGTGATATTATCGAGGCCGCGCTTCACGGAATTCTTCAGGTAATCAATGGTGAAGATGGGTTTGAGATGCGTCGGCAGCTCCTTCACCTTTATCCTCTTTATCTCATTATAGAAAGTCCTCATCGCCATTTCTTTCTTCTTTCACAAACTCTCTCTAAAGCTCGATAAATGGGAGTTGGATATGTGGGACCCTAGCTTGATTCGCTGTTGTGCTGTTTCTTGGTTTGAACTTTTCTCCCATTTTGTTCATTTGAAAAAAAAAAATATTGGTATTCCAGATATATCACATTTTCTTTTTTTACCGGAGATCACGATTTAATCAGTTTTTGATCACTTAATAAGTTTTAAAAATTAATCGGTTTTGGTTCAAATGTTCAAAAACCAATTAAATATATTTGGTGTACCAAAAGTAAATCCCGTTTTTATTGTTTCCACTTTTTCTAATTTCTTATTTATTTTTTAGGATTTTATAAGTGGCGTTTCTTCTTAGAACTAGTACGTAGCCCGTGCGATGCACGGGACATAAGTATTAAATGAGTCATTTCCACAGAGCTTGTCCGTTAAGTAGCTCGTGCGATTTACGGGAGATATTAAAGGAGTGGACCATAGAGCTTGTCCGTTCAGGCCTAAAAAATAATAGAGTTTGATCATCTATCTTTTTACATCTTTTCATCAACGTCATTTTTTTTTTTGTCAGAACATTAAACCTGAGTCTAGTAGCGCAAGCTTGTAAATTAATTAATATATTATCTCGCTCACATGTTTATAATAATATAAATTTGATTTCATTATATATATATTTCTTGATATAAGAAAAATAACAATTTTACGTAATCTTGTTCCTCGTATAATACTCATATTATTTTATTATAAAATTTATTGTAATATAATTTCATTATTATTATTTATGTAAGTTATAGATGTAGTCTTCTTCTTCTTTTTGTTTTATATAATTAAAATATTTAATATATGTTCATATTATTTATTAACGTAATTAATTTAAATTATGTAAATAAATTTAAAGTAAAACATTTTGTACAAACATTTACAAAATATACACAAATGTTTTTTTAAAATTTAATTTTTTTATAATAAATAAACATCTTTAAAATTCTATGTAATTATTAAACATCCTTGATATAAATTCGAAATCATAATTGAATTCTATGCAATTATTAATTCTGTCCGATGTTATGAGAAACAAATCATTCGGAAATGATTATATGTAAGTTGAGATAAAATGAAATGTATCAAAAAAATCTGCTTATGATATTTTCCTTTAAATGTTTAAATGAATTTGAAATTCAAATTACAAATCAAGCTCCAGTTATTCAAATAATTTTAAAAAAGTTACCAATTGTAGTAAAATGTACGTGACAATATATTATAAATATACATGACGTCAGTAATGTTATGAATCTTTAAGTTCCTAAAATATATATTGTTTAGATATGAAACTAATTAACTTATATGTTAAGAAAATATATATAAATATATGTATTGTACGAAATATACACGTGATAAATTATTATATTTGTTTATATATTGTTTGTATTGTTTATTATATTTGTTTATTATATTTGTATATAAATATATTGTTTATATATTTGTCTGTATTGTACGACAAATTATTATATTTGTTTATATATTGTTTAAATATATATTGTTTAGATATGAAATTAGTTAACCTATATGTTAAGATAATATATATAAATATATGTATTGTATGAAATTTTTAACGTGTTTGTTAAATTTTTCCCCTAAAAAATTCAAAATACATTTAAGCATGTTTTGCTTGAAGTTTGAAATTTAAATATGCATCTATATAACAAATCCCATAATTTATGCTAGCATTAAATGCTACTTGATTTTTTATTAAAAAAACATACGAAAAATAGAATGCAATTAATATATTCCTTATTTTTTTGCTTACTATTTTGAAAAATGTTAATTCTTATTATATATATATAGATTATTGAAACTAATACTTGATCTTATGTGTATATATAAATGAAAATGAAATTTTATAAGTTATATGTGTGTATATATTATTTATATCATAAGTTAGATAATGAGAATATCATATTTTATAAATTTTATAATTAATAAATGAACGATATCAATATAAATTATTTAACTTTCATATACATCATTATATTAATGCAATAATCTATATTGTGTGACATTGAGTGATTATAACTAGTTAATTAGACCACCAAATATTGAAATTATTATTATAGCAATTGTGTGTGAAATTATAAGTAGTTTGCTTATTCTGAAAATTTTTAATAAAATATTATTTAATGAGTTGAAAGAAAAAAGATAATAATGATTTTAAAAATATACTTTGAAAAAAAAAATATATAACTTTATATGTATATAATTTTCATAATCATTTAGTGCGGGTTTATGATTAGTTAGCAATAGTTATTATGTAATAAATTAAATAAGAAAATATAATTACTTCATTGATGCATTTATTCCAAAATTAGCTGAAAAAATATAGGGAAAAAAACTTATGATTTTAATTTTTAAGTAAACATACATACATACGTAGATACATGCATACATGTACATGGATGAGTTCAAGTAAAATGATTCTCAATAAAAAAATATGAATACACAGATCACATAAACTNAAAAAAAAAAAAAGAAGAAAAAAACCCAACATCTTTACATTCTTTAAGGGTTTTTTCTGTACTCTCTCATTCTTTTAAGGGATTTTACCAACATTTAATTCAACCCCAAATCTAACGAAACAAATTGAAAGGAATTATGAATTCTGATAAGGCACAGTTTAAATTATGAATACTGATATGGTACCGTGCGATAAATTTACTTAGCACCGAATGCACAAACCATAACACAACTACAGTAATGAGTAATGACATTTAAGAAGACCACATTACTTGGTAAGAAACTAAAATATTGGTTGCCACACCTTGTGGCAGGGGATACTCTCCCACAAAGTTATCACGAACTGATGATAATAACCAAAGGGAGAAGGATACAAAAATTAAAATACACACAATACAACAGATCAAAACGGGGGATGATAACCCATGCCAGTAACGCATAAACGAGATAAATAATGAGATAAAGAGGGATATGTGTGACATTGAAAACTAATTTGACTTAGTGACCTTCTTCAGGTGTTTGACCTTACTGAATTCATGGGAATGAAAATTCTTTTCGACTTCCCAGGCGAGCTGAGACATACCATTGAAGGATGATTTTGCACCCTTCTCATCCGACACTTGTCTAGGGAAAGGTATTCGGACCTCATACACATCATCATGCACAGATCTCACGTGCACATCGAAGCCTAGTCGATCAACCCACACCATCTTGGCATCCAGTACCTAAGAAAAATTGGTAACATTAAGCCCATTTTCCAATTGAGAAAGGAATATTCAGTAAGTGCCTTAACCATTCAGATCGACTATCACTTGAGAAAATCCCATCACTAGACAGGATATATGATGTTCCTGTGGTCGCTTAATTTGGAAAGAAAAACAAATAACATGAGGAACTGTAACAGCCTGAAGAACGCAGAATCACGAATCTGTAACATTATCCTGACATCTTTAAATACACTAACAGCGTGACTGATGTATGGTATACCGTGTTTATAGTTATAGATGGACCCCAACAAAATCTGTTTACTTCAGGAAATGATATCCAATATAAACTATGAAACACAACTTTAAGAGTAAGACTACAACAGAATTACAGAATTCCAAGAGAAGAGGAAGCAGTGAGACGAAAAATAAAGGTCAGCAATTATGTGATCAAAGAGGGAAAAACCTGGAAATCCAAGTCTGCATAAATGTTACAAAATCGATGAACATCTTCTTTGCTGTGGGTGTTAATCTCATCAACAATTTTTTCTGCACAGTCTCGTAGTGGATCTGGTTCAGCTGATGCATACTCTGATGAAGAAACCCAAACACCATCCTGAAGTAGGACTTAGTATTATTCTCTCAACTTCATGAAGCTACGCAAATGTTCTTGACTATAACCAACAACACCAAAAGAAGAAAAAACCCACATCAAACAATAAGTGAAACCTGGGCATAATCATCTATTTGGAGAACCCTTTCAACATCAATGACATAGATGCAACTTTCTTCCACTTCCTCGTTAAACCGCTTCTTCCATGCTGAACAGAGTCTCTGTAAGGAATTATAAATTACAATGAGAATCAACATACATCAAAAGATAAAGTCATTGCTTATGCTTAATCATTTTTAACAAACTTTTGGAAACATACGAAAGATAAAGTCATTAAGTAAAGGTACACTAAATCGAACACAAGAAATCACAAGAAAACTTCAAACTTGTACTTACCCTCAAAACAGTCTTATCTACAGGTTTCTCAAGGTTCCCTTGTATGGTACACTGAGGCGTCCGCTGACCACACTGCTCCAACTGGTTAACATCCAGCAAATTCACGAAAAAAAATCATTACGTTTCCGCAAATTTAAAAAAGGCAAGAAAAAATTCATACAAACATATGTCACAATACAGGCTTACAAGCTCACAAAAAATACCCAAAACATAAACTAACAATGGCTGAAAGAAAATTGCTACCGTATTACCAAGGTTAAAAACTAATCAAATGAAGTCAACCGGTAAAGGTATTCACTCACCTGGACATGAAGGCTACATCTCCGATTATCAGGAGAAAATCGTACATCGAACTCATTCAAGCATAACACCGGAGCTCCATTCAAGTCAACAGCAAAGCGAACGCCGTAACCTAAGGGCGAGCCGTCCTGAGGGAGGGTTGAAAGGGTGCCCACAGAGGATAACTCCACAATCGTTCGGGAGACCTCAGCTGCAAAAGGCTTGTGATTGTCGGCGGATTCCAAACGGGGGGGCTCTGTAACTACAGAGACGGAGCATCTCATAGGTTGGACCCACAGTTTGTTGTTCTTAATCAATGGCATGAAGGAGGATCGATTAATTGCGGGTCTAGAGAGAAAAACTGAGGGTTTGAGCAAATGGACTGTGGGGAGGAGTGAAGGGGAGAGGTTAGAGATTATAGAAGGCGCGTGTGGAAGCATTTTTTGAGCGTGGTGAGGGAATCAACAAGAAATTCCGCAGATAGATTGTTCTTCCTCAAGGTGTTCGTTGACTGACAGTGAGCGAGTGGAAGGACGATGATGGTAATGGAGATGGTGATAACAGAGTCGTGAGAACACACAGCGATTTCATGCGCTGGGGCATTGCAAAATTGAAATCGCATGAAAGAGTTGTGTTAGATTAATTAACTAGTACAATACCCGTACTACACATGTAGTTAAATATATTAATATTTATACAATAAAAATTAAAATAATTTATATTTTTATTGTTAATTATGTATGATGAATATGCAACAATAATAATTAACAAACAAAATAATAATTAATTCAAATGGTGTCCGTTTTTTATACTAAATTTATCAAAAAATATATTTTTTAATTATATTTTTAAAATTATATATGTGTAAAACTAATATTATTTACAACTCTATATAATTCATTATTTTTTATATAAAATAAGTTTTATTATAGTGTTATTATATTTTATATTTATAGAGTCAGTGTCTCACGTTTATTAATTTTTCAAGTATTTTAAATTCATATAACTTATAATTTAGAATTTACGTAGAAATGTATTATTTACTAACTTTATGAAATATAAAATTATTTTATTATATTTAATTATGATATTCTTTTATATTTACTATTTTAAATAACATAATAACATTCAGTTTTTTATATAATCTATTTTGAATTTTTTTTTTTTCCGAAACGATAGAGGTACTATATTAATAAAAACCGCACAAAGTGCGAAGAAAAGCAGCTAAAAGCTGAATAGTACAACCAAAGACTAGAAAACTGGGAGGCAGATCCAGAGATCGCCTAGAGCCGATCCCAACGGGATAATACTCGGGCAACAAACAAAAACAACAACAAAAAGACACAACCACACTAACCGACTACACAAACAACTAAACAAGACTCCAACAGAGTAATACCCGAGTGTCGGACCCCCACGGAGTAATAAATTTGACACCCGGGCGCACAGAGGCCAACGGCCCAAACTAAAACACAATCACACGGGAACAAACACAAACACAGGAACAAACACAACTAGAAAAACCATCAAAAAAACAACTAAAAACACAAATCACGAGCCCTCCCTCTACAGCATCTTCTAACCAGACTAGCAGCCACTAAATCAACCCAGAGGCACCCACCGCTTGAGATAAACGACCCCTCCACTGCAATTAAGCCTAGCTGAATCACAACTCAAGCCACGAGTCCCACCTAAAGCCAATTCTTCCCCAAACCAGAAATACCAAGAAACTCCCAACACAGCCCACCAAGCCCCTAACACCACTAGCAGCTCAAATGAACCGAGAACCCCGAAACCCCGACACAGGGATCCGGAGGAAAGGAGCTGTCTCAATATCGCAGCCTCAGCCCCATCATCTCGAAAGCCAAAGGTACCTGAGCCATTCAAGTGCCCAACCTTCTAACCACCGAACACCGTCGGACGCAGGCAAAGAAAACTGAGACAAGATCGGCTAAAAGGAAACTTACCCTCGATCAGACCGGCAACCGACCAATCGTCGACCAAAAGCTCACCGCCTTCCGTACCAATCCGCCGGCGAAAAGGATCAAAGCAGTCCTACGGATCCTGCACTCCACAGCGCCCGGGAAGCACGCCGATGAAGTCGGAATCGGGGGGAGGTGAAAGGGCCGCCGGATGAACCCACAACGTCCAACCGGAGAAGATGGACCGCCGAGGCCGCACCCGACCCTGACCCAAAACACCGCGACCCAAGGTCTCTCCTCAGGATCGAAGTGGCCGGATATGGCGACCCAATTCAAATTTCGAGATAAATCGAAATTGGCACCACAAGGACCATCGATTCAAGGGGAAAGCTTGGTCTCGGCATCTAGGAGGGCCGGGCGGCGAGGGGGACGACCAGCGAGGCCGGAAGCCGAGAGAGAGGCGTCAATTTAGGGGATTAGCGACGGGAAGAGAGAGGGATTTTTTTGGGGGCGACGGGAGCGACGACGGGTATGTCTACCAATCTATTTTGAATTGAGAAATAATATTTTATAATATTTCTTAAAATTTATTTTATGTAATACTTAATTTTCAATTCTTCCAAAATTTATGGAAAAAACAATAAAATGATTATATGGTGTATTAGTTAATTAGATTTTTATTTTTTATAAAATAATTTATATTTTCATTTGATGATTTTAAAATAGAGTTGATAGTAAAATTAATTTTATTTATAAATATAGATGCAATTATTATTTATTTTATATATGTAATATAGATGTCACATCGAAGATCGTGAAAATATGATTATTTTGGTAGATCATATATAAAAAATAAAATATAAATAAAAAGGTTATAAAATTTAAAAATAAAAAGAATACATATTTTTAATAACTAATATATGATTTAAATAAAAAATGGTAAAAGTAGTATATGATAACTTAAGAAAAAATGGAAGCTAAAATAGTTTATGGTAATTTCCAAGTCTAATAGTCAAAAGCAAATTTGAACACGTGTCAATACAAAGCACCAATTTATGCCAAATAAGCTTACGAAACACACGAGTCTGCCACTTAGACTCAGCGCATTCGAAGACATAATTTGGCCACTTTCCCAAAAAAGATGTGCAAATTTGGAAGTCATCAAAGTTTCCCTAAAAAACCAGATCTAATCTCTCCGTCCCCCGTTGTTGCGGCCATCCAATTTCCAGAGCGAGACGCGGTTGGAGCCATTTTTTCGCCACCGAATTCGACGGGAGACCCGGTCGACGGCGGGTCTCGCCATTTTCTACAGCCGTCAGAGGACAACCTAGCTGATCCTTTCACGAAGAGTTTGCCGGGGAAAATCTTCGACAAACACGTAGAAGGAATGGGAGTCATGAGCATGACAATGAGATCGACATATGTCTTTTAGAATAACGGATTGATAGGACTATACTGTAAAAGCGAAAGATTTAAGTATAAGTACGAGATTTTTAGTGTTATATACTGAAAGTTTGGTTTTGCATGTTATTACATATTTGCCTTTTATGAACGAGAATCATGTTAGATTAAACAAGTTCTACGTTCTGTTGTTCAACACTTAGATAGAGTGGGTTGTCATCGGGCGAACTGAAGATCACTCTATCAGTTACTTGCAAACAAGAATAGTTGTTCACAACCTAGATGGACATGAACACACCATCCAAACAGTTGTAGTGTCAACTGTACAGTTTGTCTTGATTGATTAGTTGCACTAGTACATTTATGTATTGAACAGGATCCCAGAGAGGAGAAGTTCATTTTATACTGATCGTCATAAAAGAACTAGGCCTCGGTTAATTACTGCGTTCTCCTAACCTGTAAGATATTATACAGGCAGATATATATAATATATATTACTTTGATTCACATGGGTGAGATTCAGTTCGCTGGATTAATGTTCCTACTGTTTTGGTAATATTATTATATATAGGATGTGTTGTTAGGATATTTACGGTCACCTTGTGCATTAGTTTGATGATGTTCCCGGAGTGAGTTCATGAAGAATTTTTATGCTAAACCCTGCAGGTGGATTAAATTCCGGCATAATAAGAATGTGATGAACGAGCGCTAGCTTCGGTGAAATAATAATAAATTAATTAATTCTTGATTGTCAGTAATCGAATTTATTAATGGACATTATATCTTAAACGTGGGGAGGTAAATCGAGTAATTATTATTGAAGTCTCAAATGTAATTTGGGCTAGGAAAAGAGACTACAATAATATAATGTTGGTGATCCATTAATATTATTTAATTTATTAGAGGAGTGGGCTTTGCCCACAGTTAGTCTAATTAATTAGGGAGCCCTATTCATAATCTCATAAGGATTCCTACTGTAACTCTATATATATATATATCATTAAGCTCATGAGAAGAGAACACATAATCCCAAAAATCACACAAACACGCCGCGCGCCTCTGTCTCTCTCTCAGTTCTCATTCGAGCTTTATCTTCTTCTTGTTGCTCCACTGGTACAAGTTGAAGAGGAGTGTATTGAGTAATACAGTAGAAGAACCTGTTGGTAAACCGGGACTCTATATATTTAATCCCGTAGGACTAACTGAAGGTCAAATCAAGAAACCGAACATACCCACACGACCGTCTCGACGTCTGCTTTCAGCTGCCGCCGAGATCGCCGCGGTCCGCCGCCGGGAGGTCGTTGGCTGCAAGATCCGTTTTCATCCTATTGCATCCGTTTGATCCGTTTTTGGATCCGATCACGTTCATGCGATCTCAAGACGTGATTTGCGGTCATCCGTTCGTGCCAGCCAGATCGCCATAAAAATTAAGCCGTAAGTTCTCTATGTCAAACCTTTATATTCGCTGCGCATAGGTTTACGTTTGTTATTGAATTCGTGATTTGTACATAACGAGATCCCAACAGTCGATTCTTGATCGATTGCAGTCTTGGGTGGTCCTTCCTCGGGTCTTGATTTCGAGCCCTTTGGTGTGTTCGTGGCGACTCCTTATTTCTTCTCCAATGCTGAAGTCTTTCCGATCCTAGATCTGAAACGACAAGGGGCCTCCTTTCTGAATCTGTCTAGGCGGTTCGTCCGCAGTTTTTGGGTCCGGGTTTTAGATTTGTGATTTGGTTTTGCCTTTAGCTACAGTGTAAGGCCTTGGGGGTCGGCTAGGTGGTCGTTTGGCTAGCCTGTTAGGATTAGGGGAGATTTTTATTTTATTTGTTTATTAAGTGTGCTTTTTTTTTCTTTTTTTCGTCTAGCTTCGTCTGGTGTCTAGTCTCCGTCATGGAGTTTGTGTCTCCTTTTTGGAGTTCGTTTTGTGATGTGTTTTAGCCTCGTTGATTGAGTTTCTACCCCTTAAACGCCTGTGTCGATTCAAAGGGGTGGGTCCAGACATTGTTCTGGTTCTCCTGTGTTAGTTGACATCTCGATTTTACTTTATTAAGTTTTAAGTCATAATATATTGT
>BKCP01007181.1:1478975-1491975 GCA_008636005.1 Striga asiatica | reverse complement strand
AAAAATAATTTGAAAAATTTATAGAAAATGTACATTAATCGCCCTCTCAGGAAAACTTGATTACGTGGCAAATTACAGTTCCCAAACTGAATATGAGCCAACAGTGCGTATAACTTTTCATTGGAAAATTTAAAAAGTAAGCAAACTTAGATTGAGACGAAATTATAAGAGTAGGATCTTCTCGAAGAAACAAGTCTAATGAACGCCTGTGTCGATTCAAGGGGGTTGGTCCAGACTTTGTTCTGGTTCCCTTTTGTCAGTTGACATCTCGATTGTACTTTATTAAGTCTTAAGTTATAATATTATTGTTATTTCGAAAAAAAAAACTCACAATAATAATTTGAAAATTTCATAAAAAAGGTACATTAATCGCCTTCTCAAGAAAATTTGATTACGTGGCAAATTACAGTTCCCAAGCTGAACAGTGCGTAGAACTTTTTATTAGAAAATTTAAAAAGTAAGTAAATTTAGATTGAGACAAAATTATAAAGGTAGAATCTTAAGAAACAAGGCTAATGATTAGGTTATTCGATTAAAATAGAAGCTGGATGATGTCGAAATTAGCCTAAAAAGAAAACATCACATCAACTTGTTACCGAAAATTGAATGGGAAATTGAACTTTGATTGAGTTGAAATTTTATAGGTACCCGCCTCAGCATGTTGGTCATGCTGCCACCAGCGGCGGCCCCTATTCGTGACTGAACAGGTAAATGTGGAGATATTTAATTTTTTCTGAATTTTGTTAGGATGATTAGAGTTGGTTTTTGCAAAATTAGTTCATTATTGTGGGCTAT
This sequence comes from Striga asiatica, assembly GCA_008636005.1. Lineage (NCBI taxonomy): Eukaryota > Viridiplantae > Streptophyta > Magnoliopsida > Lamiales > Orobanchaceae > Striga > Striga asiatica. The sequence continues at coordinate 1,491,180 of BKCP01007181.1, read as the reverse complement.
AGGTATAGTTTATGCTGTGGGCTATGCGTTTCTTTTTTTTCTTTTTTTGTCTATTTTGAATTTAAAGTAATACATTAAATGAAGGGAAAACTTTTAAGAAATACTACTAAATATGAAGGAAATTTCTTGAGCAATACTATCGACTCTTGTATTTTACAATTCTATCAAAAATGAAGGATTTTTTTTTTTACATGACTTTCCTTCCGTTTGACTTTGACCCTACTTGTTTCTTTTAGTTTGACTTTGACCCTACTTGTTGAACATCGGTTTTTGCAAATGACTCATAACAGTAGGGAAAGAAAGTCGAGTCAGAATCAAAATCTAGTAAATTTTATATAAAAGGTGAAAAAACAGAGAAAAAAGAAAATTGAACACATTTGAGCAATTAACAAAAAAGGAAAGTAAGGATAAGAATCAATGAGTATGAACAATATTCACACTTGTACAACTATCCAATTACTTCTCCAAAATCTTGAACCCCCTACACACCAGCAAGGCAGCAACTAGACTTTGTTTAATGAAACAGGAACGAAAAAAAAAAGGCTGGCAAATGTTGGAAATCACTAATTCTTGATAATTTTTGCAAACAGCTAATGTGATGTCAACCTGTATTGGCATTTCAATCTTCATGTTCAACACAACTTCAGAGGTTTCACATTTAGACACTTTAAAGAGAGCATATCCCAAAATGCTAAAACCACAATAAAAGGTTCTGAAAGTAATAAAACAGGCAAAAGAAATGGATTATTTGCATTCTATTTAGCCAATCGACATTCCAATCAATATAACTGCTTCAATGAGTACAGATGCAGTTTACAAACTTCAGAAATCAGACATTCCTTTTTCCCACTCCAAGCAACTCAACTCATGGTCAGTTATTCTAAAAACACGTAAACAGACAACAAATGGCTCAGGTTCAATCAGTCACTTCGTTAAGCTACCCATTTCCAAATGAATGAATGCTCACACTCATCAGTCAGCCTAATCACAGAAAATCCTACACACTAAACAACCTAAGAACAAAGTAACACTCAAAGGGATTGCAGCAATTTTAGCTCACCCTTTACCTCCAAAGCTAGCGCAGTCATCTCACGCTATCATGTTCGTTCTCTAAGCAATTTCATACCAAAATACCTGCAAACGAAATACCACCCAACTGTCAGGCAAACATGTAACAGGCCACCGTTTATAAAACATATACAACATATAATACAACTAGACATACTACTTTCAGATCACTCTAAAAATGCTCAACTATCTTATACACATGACTTTCATAACAAATACAAAGATCAATGGGCTATCTGCAATACTTCAATCCAAGTTGTTTTTGCAGTAATCAATATACTGAGAATTCTTACCTTCCCAGCATGAGAAGAGTAGCCTGAGGATTAGTCCCAGGCGAGACCGTAAAAGTCGAGCCATCCACAACTCTGAGAGCATCAATCCCCATAACCTTCAGCTCTCGGTCCACAACCTTCCCTACGAGGCAGCCCCCATGATAGTGCCATATGGTGCTCACTGTACGCCTGCAGAACTCCCTCATACGCTCGTCATCCGACTCATCGTTTGGCAACACAGGCCCGACAAACCTGAATTCCCTAGCTCCGAACAACTGTCTGAACCTGAATTTATTCATGGATCGGCCCCTGAGAACACTAGCAATTTTCCGGGTCCCATTCACGCAACGTTCAAGGTCGATTGGGTTTCTGAAGTAGTTAAAACGGACAATCGGATTCACCCTGACATTGGTGGATGCGAGCCTAAGGGAACCCGAAGAGAAGGGCCCGACTATTTTCTCCATCAGAGTTGCAACAGTGAGGTAAGTTGAAGAGCCCGGTGCCCTGATGAATACGGGCCGGGCTGGAGAAGTGAAGGGGACAATATTCGAGGCAGCTTCAAGATAAAACCCGGAGCTTGTGATGCCCACGACCTGTATCAGGGAATGCTCCAAGGGCATTCTCGGCAAAATCGAGATCCCGTTTCTTGGGTTGTCGTACATGAACCGACCGACATATGGGGAGTGGCGGGCCACAGGTATTCCCCACGAGGCTAGATAGGGCCTGGGCCCGAGCCCGCTCAGCAACAGAAGCTGCGAGCTCCCAAGGGCCCCGGCACACAGCAGGACCTCGCCCTTATCTCTCACCATGGCGTGGTGGTAAAAGCCCGTCTGATCACGAAAGACGACCCCATTGGCCGAAAGCTTGTTGCCTGAATTAGACAAAGAAGACGATGATGTCAGCAGAACCCGCTCCACACTGGCGTGTACCACGACTTTAATGTTCGAAGGGTTTGCGTAGTTTAGAAGATCGGCTGCACTATGCCTTGTATTCGAGCTGTCGAAGGTTGAGCCCCCAATTTTAGTGCCCACAACATGATCTAGACTGAATCCATGGTATGGAGCAATTCCAGCCTCTAATAATGCATCCCGAACAGCAGATTGCCAGTTCCTCAAATTAGGCCTGAACACAATTGCATTTTCTACCCACTCGTAAGACTGATTCACCATTACGAGATCCCAGTTGATACCTGAACGTTTGTAGAAATCTTGGTCGGCTCTGCTGTAGAAACCGGCGTTAATGGCGCTGCTGCCGCCGAGTACCCTGCCGCGGGCGTTGGGAACGCCGTCCTCGGAGGTGAAGGCCTGAGCGGGGGAGTTGAAATCGTCGACCTCCATTAGGGTTGTGAGAAATCCGTTGGGGTTCATCAGATTAGGGTCGCCATACGGAATCCCCCCTCTTTCGAGAACAAGAACCCTAAATTTCTCCGACAGGGTTGCCGCAAGTGGGCAGCCGGCGGTGCCGCCTCCGACGATGATGTAATCGTAGTAGTCTACTGGAGGAAAATCAGTGGCGTTCGACAAGAAACCCAAGTACGCCGGACCTGAAAAGCACAGAGAGAGAACAAAACAAGAAAAAGAACAAGCGATTAATTACGGAGCTCATGCAAAAAATCAGGATTAACAAATGAATACGGTCAAGCACGCAGAACGGCGCAAGATCATCACCCCTTAGAGAAATCGATCCGGGCAGACAAATGAGGGAGATGGTGATCAGAAAGAGGAGATACGGCGGCGAAAATCGAACGAGTTTTTCCGGCATTTTTGTGGCAAACATTGGATTTTCTTGAGGGGTTTTGCTTTTTTCAGAGAGATGAGGGGGCGAGGAATCTTGGGGCCTTATGAGAGCTTACAGTTACAGTTATAACTGAGAGGAGGAGAGAGAGAATCAGAGAAATTTCGGGGGTGCGAAGAAGACGAAGAAGAGTAGCGTGAGGAGTACAATATAATTTTGGTGGGAATTTCAGTTTTGAGAAACAAAGCTCTCTCGACTCTGACTCCGAGTGATGGGATTTCTCGACTTGACAATGACACACACCGGTCGGTTATTTTATTTTACTAGTGTAAAGTGCACGAGCAAATCGAGCCGAACCAAGCGATTTGGTGCGATTCGATTCGATTTTTTTAATTTAAAAAATTTTGGCTCGATTGTTTTCCTACGCTATGGTGGTGCGGTGCGGTTATAGTTCTTCATAAGTTTAGTTCTCGGTTTGTCCGGTTCAGTGCGATTTTGTACCGAACTGCGCCAAATTGAATAAAATGTATAAAAAAATTGAGATAAAATCAAAAATCGAGCAAAATAGTGTATTTCAGTTCGTTTTTTATTTTTTAGTATAAAAAAATTTTGATTCGATTTCGGCTTGGTTTCTTCTAAGTTGCAGTGCGGTTCGGTTATTTTTTTGCTAGGTTCGATTTTCTATTCTTTTTGCTAGGTTCGCTTTTTCATTTTGTGTTGTTTTTCACCGAACTGCATCGTTGCTCACCCCTAACGTGCATGCACATGGTGGTGAATGTTTTTTGCCGATTAAGTTTAGCAAAATAAATAAATTAAATTATTAAACATATCAATAAAATGTAGAACAAATGAGCTCCTAATGTTTTTTTCCTTTTTTCTAAAATAACATAACGTTGATATAAAAAGAATGAAATAACATATTACAATCCAAGAAAAATGCTTCTTTATGGTGGATTTGATTCTTTTCTTAGGATTTGTGATCTCGACTGAGGGCATTCGGATGGATGAAAGCAAGGTGGCAACTATACGTGATTGGCCGACTCCTACTTCTTTTACCGAGGTTCGTAGCTTTCACGGCCTTGCTTCGTTCTATCGTGGTGAGGATGTTGAAACTACTGAACACATGTTTTATCATATAAGACCATAAGAATCTGGATTCGCCCTTGTGGATTGCATCTGTCAAAGTCGTGGTGAGGAAGTTGAAACTACTGAACACATATTTTTTTATTGCAGCAGAGCAAAGAGTATATGGAGGATGACTTCTATCAATTGGGAGAGAATTTAGAGGTCTACTGACAACTTCATAGAATGATGATGGCGTGTTAACACTTTGGACCACAAAGAGACTTTTGAGGCAAGAATTCAACTGACCACCTATATTTTATGGTGATTATGGAAATCACGTAATCTTTGAAAGTTTTAGATAGTGTGGATGTCAGTTAGAACTATTTGACAATCAACTTTACTTGAGTGGCATGACTTTATGGGAAGGCATTGCAAAGTTGAAGGAGGATGGGAGGGGGTCTATGTCTTTATGGTTCAACGGGCACAGTTTTTCTTTCACTTTATTTGTTTTAATTTTTATTTTTATTTTTTTTATTTTTTTATGATTTCTGTGTTTGTGCAACGTGTTTTGTGCAGTTCTAGGGGTTTCCGTACTTGCTACTACCTCTAGTCTTCGTTGTTTCTGAGGCTGGTCTTAATTTAGTTAAGTTGTAGACTACTTAAATTGAGTGACTCTCTTGTATCTTTGTTTTGATCCGGGCCAGTTGGCTCTCGATTGTATTTGTACATTCGTTATTGTAATGTTCTCCATCATTGAGAAAAAAAAATGATTCATTTTGTTAATAAATTCAAGTCGCACCAAATTTTCTTATCCAATGGTCTAAATGGATTAAACCGACTCTCAATGAAATGCAAACAACAAAACAGACCTCACTCAATTGAATTTACTATTTTCCCCTTTCCTCTCTTAACAACAAAATGCCAAATAACGTTTAGTTGAAATTTGATGCGCAAATAATAGAAAGATTACTCTTTCAAATCATCTGCAAACCAATGTCTCATTTGTCCCAGTGATGCATTTTTGGAGATGCCTGGCTTTGACTATTCAAGAATCAAGGATGAAATCTGGAAATGTAATTGCATATTTTTTCTTTTATTATCGCAATTTCATTGATAATAAAAATGAAGATTTTGTAATATAATGACAAGAATGAACAAATTATCACAATTCCCAGTCCTAAAAAGTCAAAATGTGTTTATTTTTGGACCAAATTCATAAATATGAACGTTTTAAAAACGTAGAATGGCAACAAAAAGTCAAAATTATTTGGTACTTCACGTTGATGTCACAAAGTACTTGGATCAAATAACTTAATTAGAAAAACAATCTAGACTCTGAGTTCAAGTTCAACTTTAGCTAAGCGAGCACCTAAGAAACACAGAAGAACAGCGAACCTCAAGATAGGTGAAAAAGGCCCGAAATGATTTGGAACTTGACAGTATTTCTGAGCATGATATGGGCTCTGAATTTACTCTATGGAGAGTGGTTTGCATATTTGGTGCCTTCACTGTGGACCTGTTCTTGGCCTCATCTTCAACACTCTTCTTCTACTTCTTCGGTAAAAACCCATTAACAAATTTCGATTTTTTTTTTTTTTTTTNNTTTTTTTTTTTTTTTTTTGCCTTCTCTTTGCGCTTGTTCTTTTTCACGTCTAATTCCATCGATCAGCTTTGTTATTTTGTTGGAACTAGTTGGTTTTGTGCATAAAGTCTGGATCTTGGGTCCTCCGACAATATGATATTATTGATAATTTGTCAATTGATTTGAATTTCAGAACATTCTTATTTAAGTTTGAATGTCGCACGTTGTTTTTTCCGAAGGGAAATCCAATGGCATATGAATTTTGTTGTCTAGTGGATTAGTGCCTGAAGCTTCATTTCACTAATAGTTGGTTTGCTTTTCAACTGAATTTCTCTTGCCGTGATGTGTATGAACCAAATTGCTTAATTTGTGCATTTCTAATGTACCTATGCAATGATGAGCTGATGTGCTTTTCTTCAATAAAAATTGGAAAGCACCTGTTCTAACAAAGTCTCGTATTTCTGAAATTTTCAGCCGAATGGAGTTGATTTTTCGAGTGATTATGTGAAGATTGCTGTTGTGACAGACCCCCAGGTAACCTTTTCGAGAAGATAGGACTTTCACTGTCCGTGCAAAATTTATTCCCCAAACTCGGTGGGACATCTATTGATATTGATTGTTCTTGTTATTTGATAGCTCATGGATAAAACTTCGCTGCCTCTTGCCCCAAAATCACTTGCTCTGGAGATTGCTCAGTTTTACACGGATTTATACATGCGAAGGGCTTTTCTTTCATCTGTCTTACCTTTCAAACCAGATGTTGTTTTGTTTCTGGGTGATTACTTTGATGGTGGATACAAGCTGTCAGATGATGAGTGAGTGCTATTTGTTGACATTTATTAGATCATGCACTTGTTTGGTAATAATCCAGGATGAAGAGTACACCTCGTACTTATCTATTTTTCTCACATTTCATTGTTATGTTTTGCTTCACACTTGTTCTAGCAGTATGTAGGGAACTATATATTATATGTCAGTTGCTCTTTAATGCTCCATCTGATAAATAATCCAGGACTTAGGTTTTAAGGCATGCTGTGGTTTTCGGACAAATTAGTAGCCTGAAAGAATCCACAATTTACCCTAATAGCTTGAAACTTTAGTAAGCTACGCCAATCAGTTTACCCCCGTATTTTTCTTATTTCATATTTCTAGTTGATAAATTTAAAAAATAATCTTTGATAAATTCAGTTGATAGAAAATAATTAAAAAATAATCTTTTATTCTGAATATTTTTGTTGATGCCAAAAAGTTATACTTCGTTAAGAGATGTATGGTCTTAGGTATCATTGATATCATATATATCCGATTCTTGTCTATCACAGTTTCTAATTTGTTCTATTTATAGATGGCAGGAATCTTTGGGCCGTTTCAGACATATTTTCAATCTGAATATGCTTCAGAAATCTTCGAAATTAAAAGTATACTACCTTTCTGGAAACCATGACATTGGGTATTCAGCTTTCATCTCTTGGAAGCCAGAGGTATAATGTTGTGTGCTATGTTTGACATCGGCTGGTGATTCTATATGGTCAAAAAATTATTTATGGACGGTTGGAGTTTTTGTAGTTTTTCCTTGCAAAAAGTTGCCCAAATTTCTGATGGACCGCATTGGCAGACTTTATTCAGTCATTTAAACTTTTTGCACACACTTAAATCAATTTGCAAAATATCCTCGTTTACAAGATGTAATTTTGTTAGGAAATTATGAGCGCTTGTACTTTATGTAGAGTCCAGTACGTTTTTCATCAAATGCTGTATCAGTTCACTTTTATGGGATTTACTCAATCAGACATGTGCATTCTTTGAACATACAGTTGCTTTCGAGATGTAGATTACAATATTTTCTTATCCTATCTTTGCACCTCTGTTATGCAGATTGTCAAACGCTATGACAGAGAATTTGGTGCTAGGAACTTCAAAGTTAAAATCGGGAAAGTGGACTTCATTGCAGTGGATGCACAAACTTTGGATGGTAATGCTTTATGTATCCCTGATTATAATTCAATCATAAATCCCTCTTTTAGGCCTTTGATAGTTACTGCAATGTGAAACACTTTTGCTCATATCCACAAAACTACACAAATAATGCTCTGTCCTGGTCAGGACTTGATTATTGAGCAGTTTATAAATTGACACGAGAAGCGGAAATGATCCTCTATTGAGTGGTTTTAAATTGCTGCCAGCCACAGATGGGTCAATAATTCTTTTACAAGGGGCGCAAGATTAATACAATTAAGAACTTAAGCATGAGATAATATAGGGGGCACTCCTTGTTTTCTATTTTTCTAACCTAATTAATATATCACATTAAACAATACTTACAAAATTGTAAAAAATGATAACAAAGAGAAAGTTATGTCTCCATCTATGATTGCTACCATGCATTCACTATATTATAACACTTGATGTTTTTCTTCTATCCACAGGCCATCCACAAGGTAGTTTCACATCAGATACCTGGAGATTTGTAAAAAATGTATCTGAAGGTACATAAAACTGAATTCAAGTTGTGAATATTTTCTGGCTTAGAATACGATGTCCTTGACACTAGTATGAGTCCCGTGCAATGCACGGGTAAGAGATATTCATTAATATTTATTAATTAATAATTCTTATTAAGTAATATCTATAAATTAAAAATATGGAATCAATATGTAATACACTTACCTATACTAATTTATTGAAAATGTTACATAAAGTTTAAATTGTATAAAATTACATAAAAATGTCTATTTAAAATTAGTACACAACCCCTGTGGTGCACATAACTGATAAAAAATTACATTATATTCGTTTCAAAATAAGTATCATTTCAAAATTATTATTCAGTAATTCGATTTAACTATAATGTGATTCCATAAAATAAAGTTATTTTGGTAAAATGTTATCATATATTTAACAACCTATGTGAATAATAAGTATAAATATAAAATTTTTATTGTTTCATTACTTAAAATAATTTTCTTTGTATAAACTATTCAAATAAAAATAATTAGGTAGTTGAGTAATTTATTAAACTATAAATAATTGACTATTTCGTTTACGTCAAAGTTAGTATTGACCCATAAGTTATTGAGTAATTTATTAAACTATAAATAATTTACTATTTTGTTTTCGTCCAAGTTGATATTGACCTATAACGTATGAATAATTATTTTTTTATTTTAAATTTTAAATAATTTTTTTTTTTAATATATTATATACCTAATTTAAACCATGCAACTAATAAAAGTAGTAGCTGCAAGTTTTGTCAATATATTATATTCCAAATTTAAATCATGCAACTAATAAAGGTAATAGCCGCAATATTGGACCAAAATGATTCTGTACATTAATTTAGGCAGGATTTCTTAAAATTTTTGCCAAAAATATTACTCAATATAGTAAATACTTTAGGCGGGAAACTAAATGTTTGTTTTTGCTGATTTTTAGTTGCTATTTCAAATAAATATCATTCTCTCTTTATATATTAATAGATTATATAAATTTGTCAGATACTTCTTCTACTCCAAGGGTTTTATTGACTCACATTCCCTTATACCGGCCAGACTGGACTCACTGTGGTCCCCTTCGTTATTCACCAGTCATCAATCAGGTGATGCCAAGATATCACCTTTATCTATATACTTTGTATTATTTCAGTATATAGTTATGTTATTGTCATCCAATTCTAGTATATATATGTTTGTAACTTGCGCATGAACGTTGATTCCAGCGAATTTACCATGCAGATCGGGATCAAGAAATACTGTAAGCGACCTTTTTTCTCATTCTCTACCAACACTGTTCAATATTTTGCAATATCTACCTCCTCAAAACAGTAGAAAAAAATTGTCACTTTTTGTACATATATTGTGTTGTGCAGGTATCAGAATTACATCACTGAAAACTCTTCAAATGCCCTCCTGGACCAAATCAGACCCGTATGTATTAATTATTACCTTTTTTCTTTTTTCGTCATTACACATGATAAAATAGAAAACTGAAATAATCGAGATCTATATGATGTATCTGCAGGCACTAGTCCTCTCTGGCCATGATCATGATCAATGCACGGTAACCCACAAGTCTAATAATAAGCACGGTCCAGTTACTGAGGTAAATTCCGGAGTCCTTTTGTCCCTTGTATACCGAATGATATATAATGGGCGTTAGCATTAATTTTACGGAATTATGCAGCATACTGTAGGAACTGTGAGCTGGCAGCAAGGCAACTTGTATCCTTCTTTCATGTTACTATCCGTCAGTAATTCAATAAAAGCAGATGGATCCAATTCAGAAGAAGATTATATATCCACTCACCTTTGCTTTCTTCCCATGCAATTACATATCTACATATGGTATTTTTCGGAATAGGCTTCTTCTTTGTTGTCCTTTTATTTACGCTGTTCTGTACTCNAAAGATACAGTTCGGTTATCTTTTATAATTGCAGTTCCCCTTATAACAGTATTACAAATACCCTCGTCTTGATGAGTCAATTTATAAGATAGAAACAATTACAGGGGGGGTATTTTCCATTATATGAATTGTTAAACTGATAAAATTTATGGTAATTGTTATGTTTAATCCTTTTTTTTTTTCTCATTATGAAATATTATATACTGAAATATAATCTGATGGATGGTGTCAGGTATTTAACTCTGTTTGCAATGACCCTTGTTATTGTCCTCCTTTGGCCAGCAAATGAAGTCCTCATTTTCAGAAAGTTCGGCAATCTAACGGTTTCTGTCAGGAGTCTGTATAACAGCTTGATTAGTCATGTGAAGGAGAAAAACGAAGATGATAATTGTGAGTACGAAGAGATTTGGGATGCAGAAGGGTCTATGCACCTTATCAAGAAAACCAAAAAGGTTTCACAAACATCCTTAACCGAGGGCTCCTCGGTTGAGAGGTAGGATTTTCACTGTAATGTTATGGAACTTTGTAAATTTGAAAATTGTAAATTCCCTCAATAGTGGGGGTATTTGTGCAAATAACCAAATGTTCAATTTTTTTGCAGGGGCAATGCCGTGATGCGATCAAAAGTTCGGAAACAGACGGCACCAGAAGTAGACGGGTCGAATGCAGATGTGAGTATACATATTGGTTCAAGTGCTAGAACAAATAGGTCGAAAGCGAAAATGGTAGTCTGGAGATTAGTTCGAGCATTGAGAGCATTAATCACCATTGCTGCCTTCAATGTTCCCCTTTATGTGTTGCTGGTTTTCAAAGATTGGATTGACAAATGACTTCAATCTCAATGTCTTTCCATGCTATTTTTATAAATATGTATACTTTCATTAGAAAATGTCATACTTTAAGAAACAAACATGTAAAGAAGTATGACATTTGATAGTGTAAGTATACACGTTTGTTTAAAAAGTATGACGCTGACTCACACAAGATTTTTTTTTTTTTTTTTTCATAAAAACATTTTACTGGTTTTCTTTTTTCCTTTCTTTATTTTGTTGTTTTAAAAAGCTAATTGAAACGTGAACTTGTACGTATTTATGAATCGTATGTGGCAAGAGAATTGAATTGCTCGTGATAGTGTTTTTTCGTTGATACGTGAATTTTGTAAAAGAACAGATATCTCGCTTCCATATTGTCTGTTTCTAGAAAAAGCTAGTTAACCATCTCTTTATAGAAAAAGTTCATTTTGGATTCTTAGGGTGTGAGTAACCTAGAAAAATTCAATCACAGCTCAAAATTAACTCAGCACGAAGTCAATTTTTTTAACTTTGGCATCAAGTTTCTAACTGCCAAACACATACCAATTGATCATGAGCAAATTACGAACCAAATTAACAAAAGATAACTATAAGAAAAAAAAAATACAAAGATATTCCGGGGCAGACACATAACCCATCACAAATCAGCAACGTTTTGTTATATCTTAACAAGAACAAATATTTCCCATCACACGAGATTCAAGTTCAGCATATTACAACAACAGCCAATTATTACCACAAGAAAAATCTAACCACAAAAATTTTACCCAAAACAACTATCATCTTATCATGCATATGCTCCTTTATTATCCACATTTTGTTGATTAGTGTAGCTTTCCCTATCTTCTTTCGTCCAATGAGTTCTCCATTTAGTCGCAAAAGTTTACCAAATTCATACTCTTTATAACCTACGCAATGGTTGCCTCGGCCAGCTTTTTCTGTTCTTTGCTAGCCAGGGACTCATAATCCTGAAATTATATTAAAAACACACCACATTTGGTCATTTTATTTCACACAAACAACATAATACATATTGCTCTAAGTTAAGATTGGAAAGTAGCAGTAAAACTGTAAAACTCACTCACCTTCACAATGGCCTGGGCACAAAGCTTTCCCGATAGAACAGCACCTTCCATTGACGCCAGATATTTTTGCTTTGTGTAGTCACCGGCTAAATAGAATCCCTCTATTGGGGACTTTTGTAAAGGACGACAAGGCTCCGAACCAGGTACAGTTTTATACACAGACCTGCAAAACAAAACTTGAGTTTTTT
>BKCP01007181.1:1464826-1478963 GCA_008636005.1 Striga asiatica | reverse complement strand
ACCCTATTAAGAAAGTCAAATCCCAGAATTAACAGTTAAAAGGTAAGAGATTAGTTAGTAGTACCAATGTACTGTGTTATTATTATTCATTTGCTGACCTAGGAGTTTTGACGATATGGTATTTCAATATTTTGGCTTTGCTCTGATCAGCCGAGATCTCATCAGGGAATAGTTTGGCGAGTTCCTTCATGGTAGCTTCGATTATTTCTTCATTACTTCGCGAGATCCATTCCTCTGCTGGTGCAAAAACCAACTCCAACATCGACTGATTCGGATTGTAATATTCCTGAATGACAAATTAAATGCGTAGATAAGTAGAAGAACCACCACCCCAGAAAAAATAATATTAATAAATTAAAAAAAAAATACACAACACACAGACACACACGCAAAAAGTGAATCTTGATTGTAACAAAAAAGTATTGCATATGTTTTACCTTACAAGTTACCGACATGTCCGCGTATACACTGAGGAGTGGGCTTCTGCAAGAAAAAAAGAGAGAGTAAAAGCTATTTACCATATTTTATGCAAAGCTGTAAAACATCTTGGTATTTAGCTCAATCATTAAAAGGTCATATAATTTGAATAATGAACACACCTGCTGAAAAGTAAATGGTCATATGTGTTCTTTAGCTTTCTGTCAAACCTGCAACAGAAATCAGATATTGTCACATGCTTATCATGCATTCAAACAAGTAATTACAAAATATATCCTACGGCAAGAAGTTCGGGTTAGTTACTTAAAAATGATGTAGATATTTTTGAATGTTAGTATGTTACATAAATATCAAATAAATTAAGGAATTTTTCCAAAGACTAACCATATGTGAACATTTATAACGGGCACCCCAACTAATTTCTCCAATTTCGTGAAATACTGAATCTCTTTCCAGTCGTCAGGCAAAAGCAGCTTTAGGATATCAACTACCAAAATAGTGATGAATAAATCAGTAATTAATTACTAAATAAGAGGATACAAATCCTGCACAGAAGATTAAAGGTTCACCTGGAGTTGCAAATACATATGCATCTCCTTTGATCACATTTCCATCATTCAGTACAAAGCTTTTCACACTTTTATCTTCATTTAGCTCGATTTTTTGTATCCGTGAGTTGAGTCTGACTTCGCCACCTCGATGTCGAATATGATCAACGATTGGCATGCACAGTCTTTCTGGGGGATTGCCATCCAAGAAAGCCATCTTTGACCCATTCTTTTCCTGAAGATGAAGATTCATTGATTAGTATTAATGTGCACAAATTTGCATATATATATATATATACATACATAGAGAGAGAGAGAGAGAAAGAGAGTACCTGCAAGAATCTGTTCAAAGCAATTAGAATGCACTGCATTGAAAGCTCATCCGGATTTATGAAGTTCAGTGCTTTAGACATGGCAATAAATACTTCTTTGGTCACCCTGTCTGGTACACCCTGAAAAATGATGGGAACCGTGAATTACAAACAATGAAACCGAGATCAGAAAATATGACAAGAAAAAAATGGAGTGTTGAAGAAAATAAAATACATACCTGTTTTCTCATCCAGTCTTGAACTGTTATTCCATCTTGCGCCTCAACATAAGACTGGCCACCTAATATGGCTGGCAAGAGCCCGATTGCAAACTTGACTTTCTCTGGCCATGTAAGCATTTCATTGTTCTTCAAGATGGCCCATATTCCTGCAACACCATTTTATGTAAATAGCAGGGAATTGGAAAATTCTCAAATGTAGTTTTAAATAAATACACCAAGTTGTATTTTCAACTTCTACATAACCGAGAATGCACGAGATGATTCACTTTAATTACGATTAGTTTTCTTTTATTTTGTCCAGAGCGTAAACTCTTCCTTAAATGAGTTCCTCGTTAATAAATAGCTCACCATTAATTGGGGCAGGTAAGACTTCCGGAAAATCAAACCGACTAAATTGTCCTGGTTTGTTTGGCATAGCAAAAATCATGGAATGCTCCTTCCATTGCAACCGATCATTAATGCCCAATTCTCGAAACAAGCTCTGAACATTCGGATAAGCCCCAACTACACCAAATCATGCATCAAGCACATATCTTTTTTGCATATGAACAAACCGTGGTCGAACTAAAAAAGCGATTAGAAAGTCATTTATAAAACAAATAGTATCATTTTTTAGAAGTCAAACTTACAAAATATATGCAACCCAGTCTCGTACCAGTCTCCTTCATCATCTTTCCATGCCGCCACCTGGTCATAGAAAAAAAGATTGAAATGTTTGACCAAAAGGAAAAGTTTTAAGTAAAAATGGATTTGTGAAGTGCCTAACCAACCTTTCCACCCAAAACATCCCTTGCTTCCAACAATATAGGTTTATGGCCTGCATCTGCCAAATATTTTGCTGTTGACAAACCAGNAGCAAATCCTTCTTACTGTCACATCACGACTAACACATTGTTAGTTTTTTCTCTTTTGGAAAATGCTATCTATCTCATCTGCGAGCAAGAATAACAAACTCCAACAATGTTCCAACTTTACATCACCACGTGACAGCAAAATTAGACAGCTAGAAACCCACTCAACGTATTCTTATTAAAACAAAAGATGAAAAAATTTGGAAAACGAAGAAAAAGATGATCTAACCTGCACCAGCAATGACTACTTCCAATGGCTTTTCAGGACGAGGAGAAGAAAGAAAAGAAGTTGACAAGTAAGCAGCTTCCAAAAAGTTGATTGTGTTGTCAAGCTCCGGTCTTGGATAGTCAATGCAAACAACCTAGTCAATAAACAACATATACCTAGCATCGATTCAGTTTGTTCTTCATCCACTAATGATTATCCTAACCAATTTGAACAAAAATTGGAGAGCAGGCATACTTTCAAAACAGATAACTTCCTCTTAGATCTCGATAAAAAGGCACGTGCATCCGAAATTCTCAATTTATGACCGAAAGAGTTGCTACCAGCGAATGAGAGTCCATGTCTTCTTGCAGAGTGTCGGCTCAAAATACTGGCTGTGTTATTTTGGTTGCTTAAGCTAACAGCAGACACGTGTCCAAATTGGGCCATATCTCAATTTGATTTCAAAAGGTGAGCCAACCTCTTTTTCAGGCTCTTATTGCCACTGCAGAATTTCATTGCTTAGTAAACAGCTATTTTGAGAATATTATATCAGCACTGCCAGTAAATATACTCATTGATAGAAACTACCCCATAGTCCCAATTAAATCTCCAAACTTAACCTTTGGAAATTGAATATAAACTTAAAATATCAACTGAAACCGTAAAAATGAAAAGAGTAGTGGCAAAATAGCAACTTTGCATTCCCAATCATGGAACACACTGCAATAACCTTCCGGGCAATATCATCAAGCATGATGTACCAAACATTTCAATCAAAAAAGAACATTTTTCCCAAAGAATCGGCAGAAAGAACAGATCTCGCAAAATCACAATTTCAACTCAGGTCAACAGAATAGTACCATGAGCAAATAGCAACGCGTTAAAATTTAAGAAATGTTTCACTGAATTTTTCAAGCATGACAAAAGATGCTACCTTGGAACTCCAGAAAGCTAACAATTCTTTAAAAAAAAATTGTCGAAAGAAATAGCATCAAAATGTTTCATGTGGAAAAACAGACCAGCTCTTCAAAAGCAACCAAAGACAAGGGAAAAAAAAGATGCTACCTTTGAGCAGATTAACTGAAACGATGGTCACCAAAAATTTCAGAGTTCAGCAAGCCTTTCCCTTGAAAAATTCAACAAGCGTTGAAATTTTGAGAGAGAAACAATATTAAAATTCAGAATGAGTTTTTTTCAAGAAACAGAAATAGAAAAAAAAGTTAGGCAACTGGAGTGTGACCTTGTGGGAGGTGTGGCATCTTAATAAATTATAATGGGAATTGGGAAGTGACGATGCTGGTTTGCCGTCCATGCCATGGCTACCAATTTTCTATCCTCTCTCCTCTCTTAATTATTACGGTCTTACTCTTACCTGCTTTCATTTCTAATTATTTTATTTATTGATTAGTATTTCTTTCTTGTTTTGGGTTCTTTTTTTTTTTAAAAAAAAATCTCTCACTTCTTTTTGGGTTTGCATTCCCTTTTAACAATTCACTCCTTAAATTATATTAAATTATAAAACCATGGTGATGCTACAAATGAAGAGCCATGAAAAGCATTTATTTTGCATAATCTTACTCAAAATATGGTTATTTATAATGTTTTTCACATATATTATTTCATAACACTAAATTTGGGATTCGGTCTCCTAAGAGATAAATATAACACATTAATTCTTTTTACATTGTCTAAAAATTCACACATCACTTTTCTTTTCACATTGCCCAAACCATTCATAATTTAAGTCTCATATTCATAATGTGTTAAATCATAATTTTGTATGCTCTTCGGTCTTTAAATTTTCATTTCAAATGAAATGCAAAATCTTTATATGTATAATTGCTAGTTAAATATTTAATAAAACTTATTTAATTTTACCTATGTGCCAATATAATATTTTTCCTCCAAAATCGTTACTTTTGATTTATTTATCTTTTCATTTAATTATTAGATAATCTACACACTAATTACTTTAAAATTATAAAAAATTATTTAAAACTTTTGATTATTAATAGATTATATGTTATTATTATAGTTACATTTAAATTAATTTTTTTTAGAAAATAAAAAACGTATTTTAAATTCTCAAATAAATAATAAACAATTCACAAAAAAAATATATACCAAAATATACATTACATCCAATCTCATAAACACAATTTAAAAAAACAAATATTTCAACTCCTTTAATTGTAAATTTGACATGCAATAAAGTGAAAGAAAAAAACATTTATCATTACATGCATACAAATAACTCACAATACTTTATTTACATATGTGCAAATACAAATAATCGAATACTAGTTCTTTCTATATTGTGAAGAAATCTAAATGGAAATAAATTTTGCTCTTCAATAATGAAGAGTCTAAATGGAATTAAATAATCTTTCACTAGATTTGACTTATTAGTTAATACCAACCAAATCTGAATAAAATCAATTCAATTATCAGAATAAAACAAAGTGCAACATGTGCTTTAAATTTCTAGACAATGTCCTGCTGAAATAAGGTACTCGAAAATTGTAGTTTATTAAGAAAGCAAAATGGATTTGTAGGTTATCATTTTAATATTCTTTATGTTATAAATAATCTATTCATCTAGTCTTTAGACTAACCCTAGTCCAATTATATTTTTATAATTAGGGAGTTCTCAAGATAATATAATGATAGTAGGATCAACAACTGTATTAATAGAATTCAGATCTACTTGTACTATTTTCAAGTACAGAAATTGACACATAAACGGAGCACAAGAATTCGAAATATAGGATTATGAAACACACGTAGAATCGGGACATTCAACAACACCGTAATTGTATGGGTGCTATAGTTACAAAAATTTATACAGAATTTTTTTAAAAATTGTAAGTGAAATCTTTTTAATTTAAATTTCAAATATTATTTAAAAATTTGCATTATGAAAAATGTAAGAGAAAATGTGTTTTTTTTTTTAAACATCTATTACTTTTTAAAAAATTATATTATTTTTTATATTTAATATGAGACTTTCACTTGTACGATGTACCCTTCTTACATCATAAAAATATTGTAATTCATATGTAATGAATTTATAGATAAATTTTTTAGTTGATATATTTTTAATATAGTGCAATACCATTAGAAATAATCATTTTTAACTTGGGAGATTTATATATTTATTAATAAAAAAATAATAAGTGGACAAAAAACAAAAAAAAAGGGAGAGTGGACCAACATAGAAAGCACGTATTTCGTAAATACGTTTTCTGTGTAANCTGCTATGGATTGTCAAAAGGGCAAAAAGATGTAGTAAAAAGTGTAAAACTACTACAAAGGTGAAACACATCAAACTCCTCCAAGGTTTGCTCCAAGAGAACGATAACACTAAGTCTGCTGTTGTTGGAGCACATTCTCCTCCTCTTCCTCTATAATCAACCAATAATATCACGAAGTGAAAGACAAGAAAAGACAAGAAAGAATGTGAACTCTAAACATTGCATAGTTATATAATACACAAGTTTTCTGGGAATACTCTGAACAAGAGTTAAAATATTACATCCGAAGTTTAACGGCGACGAGCAAGAACTTTTAGTGATCCTCACCAAAGTTTGATTCCCCACTGCAGAGTTTTATCAATTGTAAACCATATATTTTGGAGTCGCGCTGAATTTCTGATAACCTTTGATAACTTTATTGACAGCATCTAAGAAGTCTTTCTCGGTCACAGTTTTTCTCCTTGCTCGAATAGCATACATTCCGGCCTCAGTGCATACACTTCTAATGTCAGCTCCTGGAGAAAAACACCAATGCAAAATCAATCAATTGCCGGATAATATCCACCAGAATGCATCGTAAATGGAAAGGGATATCACAAAAAATTATCATAAAGTTTAGTCTAATTCCAAGAATCTCAAGTTGATTATTGTCAGAGTTTCAACTTCAACGGTAATTTATGTAATTATCACAAATGAATGATCCAAGACTTAATATCACGTTAACACCAACGTGCTATGTATAGAAACCGATGCATTATATGATTATACCAATTGATAAAAGCTGAAGTCATATATATGGGAAGCCGAGAACAAGAACTATAACATTTGCAGCAGCTTCTGTGCAAGAGAAAAAAATCTTTTACCAGTTGAATTTGGGCAGAGCCGAGCAAGAAGCTCAAATCGAATATCCCTCTCGCAATTCATTGTTCGTGTGTGAATCTTGAAAATCTGGGTCCTACTTTCAAGATCCGGCAGTCCAAATTCCACTTTCCTATCTAGCCTTCCAGGTCGTAAGAGTGCTGGATCAAGAGTATCAGGCCTGAAAAATAATGAAAGCCATAATATTCCATTCTCAACAGTTAAAAGAATAATTGAAAAGAAAAAGTACAAGTCTATGTTGATAACTAAGAAGGATCATTTGCTAGCTGACAATGGTCAAAGCCTTTCTCACCTGTTGGTTGCCATTAAAACTTTAATATTTCCACGAGCATCAAATCCATCAAGCTGATTCACAATTTCAAGCATGGTACGCTGGACCTCATTGTCCCCACCAACACCATCATCGAACCTTGCACCTCCAATGGCGTCCACCTCATCAAAAAATACAATGCAGGCTTTTTTAGAACGTGCCATCTGCCACGAAAATGAAATTAATTCTTGTTAACATCAATCAACAATTAGCAAATACAGAAAAACAAATCCAAGAGTGAGAGTATTGGACCTGGAATAGTTCGCGAACCATACGAGCTCCCTCACCAACATACTTCTGGACAAGCTCACTCCCAATAACACGAATAAAACATGCATCAGTTCTGTTAGCCACAGCTCTGGCTAATAGAGTTTTACCAGTGCCAGGAGGGCCATAGCACAGAACACCCTTTGGAGGATCAATTCCTAGCTTCACGAATTTTTCAGGATGAAGCATGGGCAGCTCGACAACCTTGTGAGGAAAAAAAAGAAGAAGATAAATAAATTATACATTACAAACGTTCAAGGAAGGTCATTTGCACTCTCACTCCAATTATAGGATTACTCAGAAAAATGTAATGTAATTTGCAAACTATGATATACCTCTCGCATCTTTTCAATCTGTTCCTTGCACCCACCAACGTCATTATAGGTCACATCTGGCTTTTCCTCTACAGTCATCATCGTCACACTTGGATCGATTTTTGGGGGTAAAGGAATCTGAATTTGATATTTGTTTCGGTCAACACTACAATAAAGAAAAGCTTAGTCTCAAACTTGATTACATCATAACAGCTTTCGCAAATATAATCACAGCACTAAAATGAGAAGAGAATTGTATTCCTGCACCGGCTAATTTAAGTAAAATGTGGTTGGAAAAAGCATATGGAGAAACTATTAAACTCATTATCATATATGTAATTTGACACCAAAGGTTCTTCTTCCAAGAACCAGTAACATATACTCTAAAACTAGGTACCCAAATGAAATATTGTACGCCCTTGCAGCCAAAAGACAAAACAAAGATAGAAAAAGCTTACCCAACTCTCATCCCTTCTTCAATATCTGTAGGTGAAACTTTATCACCCAATCCAACAACAAACTGCAAGAAAGAATTGGGCATGAATAAAATAAAAGATTCATGAACAACAAATATAGTACGCTCAACATTCTACAATGGTTGTGTCAGTTATATGGAAGCCAAGCTAAAGGAAAGAAATCTCATCTCAATCTTCCCAATCGCAGAACACAATTAACCTCTAAAAAAAGCATCTAGGAGAAAGGGGAACGAGCATACCTTCGCAATTTGCTTAACATTGATAACGTATTTCGCGTCTTCCGTGTTTGGATTTATGATTTTCGTACATCTTGCAACCTAGTTACAACAACCATTTATATTTTATAATTATATACATCGATGGATGGGGTTAAATTTACGGATCAAATCAAGAAAGATTCTTACCTGAAGAGGTTGTTCCTCCTGCATCATTTGCTTATCAGATACAAGATCCCATTGGCTAGGAGCAGCTAAACCAGTGTCAGATTCCTTGATACCTAAATGAGGAGAAAATAAATAAATTACTGCTTTGTGAAACTTGCACTCATGTTTGTTGGCCTAAAGAGGAATATGGAATGAACAGCCACAGAGTTGAGTTATTATAATAATAACAAGATCAGAAAACAAACCACATAGATCATTAATCTTCTTAGCCATCTCCTTGATTTCCTTCTCAGCTTTCTTGATGCTTGTAGAATAAGGGCCCAATCCCTAGTCAAATCAATTTCAAGAACTTCAATACAACAACACTCCTTGATGCAAGGGGGTTTAAACTTTAAATAGAAGATATAACATTGATATAACCATACTCAGTAACTCATTAAGATAGAATGAACACAACATGATTCCACTGCAGCAACCACTTTTCCCATCATAAATTTCAGTGTGCATAAACTAATTAAGAATACCAGGCAGCAAACAAGAAAAAAAATACGGACTTTAATCCACGTATGATTTGCTTCAAGTTATTACTTTCCCAATTAACAGAAAATTAAAATCGCTTTATTCACCACAAACCAGATAAAACCCAGGCAATATATAAATGTATATATATCACAAACTTCATAGATCAGAATTAGCAACAAATAGGAAATACCGTAAACGAAAAAAAAAAAAGAAACTTTATACTAGAAGAACAACCTAAGCCACCGTATAACTCAAAAGAAAGGTTACACAGAAACCCATCATGATTCTAAGCGAAAAAACAAGCAATGCTTAAAAAAATCGAATCTTCATAAAAAAAATAACAGCTGAAAATAAGGTCATAGAGAAGGGATAAATATAAACAGTACATAGGTCTTCAAGAGGGCAATATCGTCTTCATCGAGAGGCCTAGGATTCTTCTCGTCCTTGATCTCATCCTCTGCATCCGGTGCCATTTCCGAATAATTACTTTTTTTTCTGGGATTTTGGTCGCGGATATATCTTTTCAGATGCAAAGTTTTCTTGACCAAGAAGCAGAGAACAGAAACTGGTACATCGAAGTTTGTCTTTGTCATGTGAAGTCCACGTGATCTTTGGCTGCCTATTGGGCTAATATTTCTTATTTGGCCCACTTTTAAGAGACTCAAAATTTGGGCCGAACCGTTTATGGGTTTATACTTTTTAGGCTCCACTGAAATTTTTTATTTTCTTCTTTTTTTAAAAAACAAAAAATATGAGATGCAAATTAAAACTATGGATAAATCATGAATTATAAAAAATAATAATATAATTAATAAATAAATAAATGACAAATAAATCACAATCAGCCATTCATAAACCATAAATTTAGTAAATTTATAGTTAAATAAATAATTCATAAATGTGCAAATAATTAGAGATTTGTAGGTGAACCAAGTAATTTTTTCTAAACTTTTAAATGCAAAGTTTATTCTTATATAAAATTGAAGACTATTAATAAGCTAACCAAATGAGATTTTTTATGTCTGCAAAAAAATATTGTGCTAAATCTATCGTTATATAAAAAGAATAACATTTTTATAAATTTAAAAATTTTTTCCGCCAAAATCATTAAATATATCCTACATATAGTAATTGTTGGACAAATCTGAATAGGCAAAAAAATCTGCTCATTAATTGTGTAAATATTTGTTTCTCTTTTTCCTGTTTTTTAGTTTATCAAAACCGTTGTTTGACAATAAATATTTAATTTTCTTTTTTCCTATTTTTAGTATAAATCTACACGAGCTTATCTCTTCTGTTACAAAATTCCATTGACGTGTTTAAAAAATCTCATCCCTTATCTATACAAATTTGAAAAAATAAAATAAAATAGAAATCAAATCATAATTACTACTAGAAATCCATTATCTATTTTAAGAAACTAATTTTCATCGGTCTAATTACTAATATTTTTACCAATATTATAAGCTAACCAAACAAAAAAGTATAATAATAATTTGAAATGATGTGTAATCAAATTTTTTATATTCTCTTATGCAAAATAATTTTACATTGTTTGACCCCAAATCTTTAATTTATAATTATTAAGTATTGTTTATCCTCCTCTTTAATTTATAATTATTTTTTTTCTTCCCCTTTTTAAATAGGATCAATAGTAGTTTCCACTTCCGTCATTGAGTGACTCAAACTCGAGGTCTATTTATAATATTGTTAATTTAATATTGTTCTCGTGCATCGCATGGGATACACAATAATTCATCTTATAGAAATAACATAGTTTGATCTTATTATTAATTGATACATGTAGCATACTGTTCATATCTTAAGAGTAGTGCGAAAATGCAGCGCTGAGCGAATTTTTTGCACAAACTCTTAAGTTAGTGATGTTATAGTGCAACATTAAACTTGGTCTTAATACTGATCACCACTGCACTTCTATTGCCCCACCCCACCATGCTAGAAGAAACATAGAATGATAGAAAGACCACGTCTCAATGCCGAAAAAAAAATAAAAAGAATAAATAAATAAATAAATAAAGCCCCACCTCTCATCAGCAGGACAAAATCAATAGTCAAAATTAAAACAAAAACAGAAAAGTCCAAGTTGGTTACCCCCTCGGCCTAAACTCCGCGATACGTGTCAATGGGAAAAAGCCACCAATGGAATTATAATCCAATTTGATTTGATTTTCTTTCCTCCAATTTTCTAACTTGGTTCCCAGTCAATAGGTTGCCGTCTAACTCCCATTCTCCCGTGACAGTTGAAACTTCCGGTCTGCGCTGACGGCTATTTTTCCCATTTTGCGTTTTCCCAAATTTAAGGTCACGTTCTCAAGTAGACGGCCCGGTCTTTCTTTTTCTTTTTTCCTTTTTGCTTTCAATTTTTTTCCTTATATATGTATCACCGAGAATTTTCCTTAAAGATCCGAACTTCTGCTGGATATTCAAANTAATGTTCTTTCTTATACGTTGGTTCGACAAAGCAAAATTTCTTTGGAGTTGCTGCGAATCTTCAGCTAATTTCTTGGAGTAGTAGATTTCTCCTTTAATTCTCTTATAATTCCAAGATTCACAAATTTTAAAGAAATTTCTTACATGTCCACCCTACATTCTTGGGACTCCCAAAGTGGAACCCTCAATTTTTGCTATTGAATTCCAATTTTGTTGGGTCTTTTCCTTCAACAACATTAGCTCATCTTGTCAAGGTTGCAATTTTGTTCTTCCTCATTCAAGAAATCCCGTCTTGATTCCGTTTTCAGTAAGTAACTACTGAAGTTCGATTCTTTGTGTCCTTTTCCCCCAATACATCCGTGAAAAACTATCATCTGAAAAAGAACGAGAAAAAAATAAATAAATAAATAAATAAAATGGGGGACTCAACAGAAGTGAGCGGCAATCTGGGAGACGGCAGTGTAATCGAGTTCACGGGCAAAATAATGGTGGTCTCAATTGTTCTCGTCTTATTCGTCGTTGTTTTCATCTCCGCCGTCCATCTATATGCCAAATGGTTCTGGCACCGCCGCCGGGAAACCACGACCGCCACCTCAGCCACCGTTCGCCGCCGTTTCAACTTCACCGCTGGCACCGCCTTGAGCCGCGGCCTCGACCCGAGCATCCTCAAAACCCTACCAGTGGTGACATTCGACTCGAGTCTCTTCAAAGACGGATTGGAATGCGCAGTTTGTTTGTGTGAGGTTTCTGAAGGTGAAAAGGCTCGGCTTTTGCCCAAATGCAATCATGGGTTTCATCTGAATTGCATAGACATGTGGTTCCAATCACACTCCACTTGCCCGCTCTGTAGAAACCCTGTTGCAAATCAAAAGGATATGGATTCGGGTGATGATTTGCATCTTGAGAGCATAATTCAAGATCCGATTGCGGAAACCCCGAGTTTCCCGACAAACGTGTTGTTTTGGGGAGACGAGAGCCGAGTGAATGCATTAGGTCCTTGTTTGGATGAAGAGAATCGAAGCAGTGCTAACTCAGAACCATCATCATCGTCGAGTAATAATCCTGAAGGGATTTTGGTCATTGATATTCCAAGACAGGTAAATGAAGAGGACGAGCAAAAATCTCCAATGCCAACGAGAATAAGGTCGTTAAAGAGACTTTTGAGTGGTAATAGACGGGTTAATCCTTCTAGTCCGAGAAATGTGGATCTTGAACAAGGCGGTAGATCGGGACTAAGTTGATTACTTGCTTCATTTTTGCAAGTTAATGATTTTTTTATCGTTTTATTGGTTTGTGTGGGGATTTATTGTGAAATGGAGGCGGGGTTTAAAGTTGGTTCTCTAATTCGTTTGGCGTTCTATTTATTCAAGATGAAGATGGAAAAGTTCGCAGCTTGGGTTGGGATGGTCTGTTATCTAGTTGGGGTTATACTTAGGCAGCATTGGAGTTGATTGTGCTGTTTGTAGCTTGTATATTAGATTTGCTTCTCTGTATGTAGAAGAAATTTGTTCTTCTCCAACAGAAGAGTGTTAGAACTTAGAACTAATAAAACATTAGTCCGAAAGTAGTTGTCTTGTGTTTGGTGAGCTTTGATTGATGAGTAGACATGTTTCTTTACCCTTATTTTCTGTTATGTTTCCTGTACATTGTTACTTTAACTTTTACTATGTTTCTACCTTCTAGTGAAACTTGTATAGAAAGGTTCTGAGGTTATTATTTCAATTTGAAAAGAAGATGAGATGCAGGTTATGTGTGTAACATATGAAGCATTCTGCAATTGTCATTAAGCTTTCTATTTTCTTGCATTCTTGAATTTTAATAAGCATGCCATCTTTTCAATAAACACGCTACAACCCACATCATGTTCCTGTGCTCTTCTGTCTGGACGGGGCCCAAAACATTGCCACACCTTGGCGTAGCAACTCCTGTGCTTCATTGGTTGCTTGGTCGATCTTTTCTTCAAGACTTGTCTGATTCAAGATTTGTGGTGTTTTGAAGGTGACTCGCATGAACTCCTGGTTTCTAGCAAGAACTGAAAAAGGAGATTGATGTAGCATCCATAATATTAGTTTGATTCGTATTCTACGGTTTAAAGTTATTGGATTTGACTCCTTGGTTATTAGGGGGTGATTGGATATAAATAAAATCGGTTTTAATTGGATTTATTGGTTAAAATGAGTTAACTTTGAGTAAAGTTAATTGAATAGAAGATTGAGTGTAATTTTGAATTTGTATTTAAATAATATTTAAAATTTAATGATTAAAGTTGATGCATTTAGACATGACCACGGAAAAGCCCTAATTTTTCATCCCTCTCTCCTCGCCTCTTTTCCTCTTCTTCGGATCCGCCCAATTCCCACGTGTGCCTTCCCCAGCAAGGCGCCAGTCGTCTCGTCGACTGGCTCTGGTCGGAGCGGTCTGTCCCTGATCTCAAGTCAATTTCGTCCTTGCGGTGCTGGAAGTGGAGGGCGGCCCAAGTGGTTTTCTTCGTGATTCTAGTACCGATCTGAGGCGCCATCTTTGGACTTTTGATGTCGCGGTGGTAATGCCATTGATGTGCTTTCTAGGAGAGGTAGGGGCTTGGGCTGCCTGGCGGTGTTGGTCGGGGTGGCGGATCGGTGGGCTTTCACCCCTAGGCCCTCTTGCCCCTGGTGCTCGGGCTAAGGGGCTGGCCGACGTCTTC
>BKCP01007181.1:1436157-1456454 GCA_008636005.1 Striga asiatica | reverse complement strand
CTTTGTTTAGACTGGTCTAGTGGGTTGCCCCGACCGGCCTTGTTTGGTCAGTGTGATTTGGTCGTCAAACAAATCACTTAAACATCACAAACCTGGACAAAACCAAGTCGTACTCAGTTTATACGATCCACTTAAAAATAAAGTTGTGTATATATTTATGTAGTGAATGTTTTTTACGAGATACAACATTATTAATATTTGTACTATAAAATTTGTAAAATAATCATTTATATTTAGTCTTTTGGTTATATTTATAACATAAGAATAATATAAGAACCTATCTTTACGGAATGAAAAAGTGCTTCACAGCGCATATGCGAACATTCAGAAAGAAAACTCTATATATATATATATATAATTTTTTAATTTTTAAAATGAATTATCCTGTTTAACAATTAATACGTGACTGGAGGCCAGTCTGAACTACTAATTGGGATAGGTTTATAAAAACGTACGTATAGGCCCTATGTGTAAGAAAATAAACAAAAAAAAATGAAACGACGTTTGTTTGGGCTATGAAAGTCCAATCCAAAAGGTTCCAATACATGGATAAGGATCCAAACTTGTGCCTTTAATGGGCTTTACTATTTAATTTTTGGTTGCAAGATACTGAGATGTAATTATCCTTCCCGTCCTCTTTTCCTTTCCAGTCCCTCTTTGAAAGGCTATTTTAGACATGGCAATCATGTTGACACTTTGTTCAACTAGATAGTTGTAATATTTTAATTGGCCCAACTATGTAAGTATGCTTATAGAGGACCTTACAGCCGAAGCCCATTAACCAACTCAAATTTAAGTAATTGTCGATAATTGCTAAAACTAAATTTAAGCCCTTTTTTGGCGTAGTGTGAAAAATTAGATTAGTATATTTGTTTCTCAATTTTCATATCCATGAACATTTATAATGGTAACATATTTTAACTACCTGTAGGTGGTATTTATTAAAATTATCCAACAAGAAAAAAATATCAAATACTTAATTACTTAAGTAATTATGACACTCCAATACTGATGTGTTAACTAAAAGAATCTCGTCACCCATATATACTTAGGGTAGCTTGGTTTCCAAGAGGGTCCTAGTTAGAAAAGAAATCCTCCGGTATCTACTTTCCCAACTCACCACGTCTCTTAGGTACCCAGGTCGTAACCACGACTTTTTTACCTACCTGCCGTAATTTGTACCTAGGTTGCAACCACGACCTACACCTTCACTACCTATAAGTCATGAGGTCCCATCAAGCATTCGAGCTCCTTAGGTTATCCGACATCCGAACTGTTCGAACTGGTTATACCTATACCCTGAGCTGCCTAAGCGAGCTCCCGGACAGGTATCTGTACTAAAAACGGGTTAAGCTCCCTTAAACCGGACAAGACCGAGCTACCCGTTATAGTCGATTCACCGAGCTATTCTGGGTACTATATCATCAAACTTCCCCCCTCCCATTCTTCAACGAGCTATCTTGTCTTGTACAAGAATTCTCTGCTTGCACCCAGCTGGCGTGCCAGCATTAAATACCACAAATTGTGCGACCTCGATACCTGCACATATTAGAAACGTTTCTTCAGAAACCTTAACATGTTCTTTTTTATTTGCGTCGTGGTTCCTTTTTTCAAAATCAAAGTCTCTCATCTGCGACTTTGGCATCTGCCAAATCCATCTCCCTTAACACCTCTCTTTGCAATTATATTTGAAAGTGTACTTTTTCCAACTTTTATTTACATGTTTTTATTCAATAAAGATAAGTTTTTGGTGATGTGCTATATTGAAAATTGAAAAATAAAATTTATAAAATGCTCTTTTAAGGTATAGAGGTATTCATGTTGGTTCACATTTTATGAAAATTGATGAAGTATGAAAGCGGACAAGACAAGAAGGTCATGCGGTGTGATATTGCTGAAGGAGACGTACAGTACATACTGTTTCAAGTTGAATTCTTCTCTGTCCCAACTGTGTGCCTCATATTACAGCTGCAACATTTTATATATTCATCCCGTCCACTTGCTCTATATATGTGCTGCCCACAGATTAAATTGCGCTATTTTAATGAAGGGTACAGAATTTGATATAATACAATTACTAAACTTGTTCCAAGTGTGTAATTTACGCTGTAAGCCTTTGTATAGTGACAGGCCGATTTTTGTAAACACAAATACATATTTATATTGTCATTTATATTATTCTTTAAATAAGTCAAGATTTTTTTTTTTTTTTTTTTNCGAAGCCTAACGATCACTGAGACACCACGCGACGTGGACGAGCCACCCCTAGAATGTCATAGTTCAACCAATGACCAAGATCTTGTGGCGGGTCATGAAGACGATGGAGCCCAACCGGAACATCCGCAGCAAGCGACGCTAACTTGTCGGCCGAGAAATTCCCTTCCCGATATATGTGGGAAACACGAACGCTCCACTCCCTCTTGAGTAACTCTCGGATGGCCTGTATAATGGCCCCATGAATACCAAAATTATCAACATCCCCAAGAACCATATCCACGACACTACTGTTATCCACTTCAACCAATACATTCCTCTCGCCCATGTCCCAAGCCAAATAAAGACCCTGGAAAAGACCCCATAACTCCGCCCCAGTTATAGAACAATACCCCACATTCATGAGAAACCCTCCAAGCCAATGACCATTTGAATCCCGAGCTAACCCACCAGCACTGCCCCTTCCCGAAACCGTGCACAGCGCACCGTCCGTGTTAACTTTTATCCACCCACCGGGGGAGGCGACCAGTGAATAAATACCTCCTCATAACACATGTCCTGGGCTCCCAAACCTACTGCAAACTCCAAACTCCTCAGCTGCGTGTCCACTCTGTTATTTATATCCATAATTTGTGCCTCAAATGGGATGACTTTCTTCGAAAAAACGGCCATGTTACGCCAAGCCCAGATCCTCCAGCATGCGATGGGAAAAATGATATCCCATTTTTCAAGCACGACATTATAATGCTCCACCACATTCGCCCACATCCACGTGCGAACATCCTGTGCGAAGAATTTCTGTCTACCCGAGTTTGGAATCAACTCCATCCACAATTTTCGCGCCATGTCACAATCCCGCAGCACATGAGTCGTCGATTCGGGTTGACCACAAAAACCACACGCGTCATTCTCAACCAAATGCCGACGAGCCCGCTCCATATTTGTAAGCAAGCGGTCCCTAGTAGCCAGCCAAAGGAAGTGCCTCACTCGCTGAGGCACCGGCGCCTTCCAAATTGCTCGCCATAACTGCCGACTTTGATCCGTGTCCCTTCGCGACAATGCTACATATGCCGTCCGCGTGGAGAAAGCTCCGGTCGGTGTAAAACCCCATACCAATCGATCAGGTCGTGACGAAAGCTTCGGAGGCAGCACAGCGGCAATGAGTAGGAGGGAGTTAGCCGGCAGCAACCCCTCAAACTTGGCCCACCACCAGTCTCCTGATGTCGTGACGAACTCCGCCACTGGAGCTCGAATATCCTCCTCCGGTATCCGCCGAGTCGCCATAGTAATCAAAGGTTCAGACCCACTTATCCACCGATCCAACCAAAATCGGGCCTGTCTCCCATCACCCAGAGCCCACCTTGTACCTCGCCGGACGTGTGACCAAACTTTCGCTATGGCTTTTAGACACACTGACCCCTTAGGAAATATGAAGTCAGCAGACATCTCATTCGGTCGCATTTTATACTTAGCACGCATCACTCGAACCCACAACTTGTTTGGCTGGGTGAGCAGAGACCACCCGAGTTTCATTAAAAGTGCCTCATTCATTACTCTCGACTGTTTAATACCCAGCCCGCCACAATCTTTCGGTTGACAAATGTCCGACCATGACACCAAATGTGGTTTGCGTTGGTCCGACGAGCCACCCCAAATAAATGACCGGACGTGTTGATCGAGCTTATCACAAATG
The DNA here is from genome assembly GCA_008636005.1 of Striga asiatica. NCBI lineage: Eukaryota > Viridiplantae > Streptophyta > Magnoliopsida > Lamiales > Orobanchaceae > Striga > Striga asiatica. The sequence goes on along the minus strand of BKCP01007181.1, from coordinate 1,452,547 downwards.
GCCATCGGTAAAGCAGCAGTTTGCATGGCATAGTACGGAAGAGAGCAAATAACCGACTTTGTTAAAGTTACTCTCCCCGCCGCTGAGAGAGACGCAGCCTTCCATCCAGCTAGTCGGTGTTCGGCTTTCTCCAGGATCCCCGCATAAGTCGCCTTAGTGACCCGCCTATGAATCAACGGCATTCCCAAATAATTACCCAAGTCATCAGCTCGTGCATATCCCAGCCTCAAAGCAATGTCCCGCCGCTGTGCTTCGGCCACCGAGGAGGAGAAAAATACATGTGTTTTAGACGAGCTCACTTTCAGGCCCGATGCCATACAGAACTTGTCCAGAACATTATGTAAAATCTCGGCCTGACCCGTAGACGCTTCCAGGAACAACAACAAGTCGTCAGCAAACATAAGAAAAGGGACAGTCACTGACCCTCGGCCCACTGAAATCGGTTTCCACTCTCCACTGTCAACCGAAAAACTAATTTGCTGAGCAAGACGTTCCATACAAAGTACAAAAAGATACGGCGAGATCGGATCACCTTGACGGACTCCTCTGGTTGGTGCAAACTCCTCACACACCTCGCCATTCCAAAGTAAATTCATCGAACTAGAGGTCACGCATGACATGATGGCCCGCACTAATTTATTTGGGAAGCCCGCCAAACGAAGTGTTTCGACAATGAAGTCCCAACGTAAGAAGTCATATGCCTTCTGAAGGTCCACTTTGATGACCATGTGCCCCTGCCCTGTCCGGCGCATCCTCATCGAGTGTATAAGCTCCTGGGCTACAATTATATTATCCGTAATATGGCGGCCTGGCACAAAGGAGGCTTGTGCTGGATGAATGAGATCAGGGAGGACCGTCTTCATTCTAGACACCAACACCTTTGTAAATAACTTGTAAGCCACGTTAAGGAGACTAATCGGTCGAAACTGCTGTATCGTAGACGGAGAGACCACCTTGGGAATAAGGACCAGCAAGGAAGTATTTAACTCCGGAGGTAACGGCTCCCCCTCCCATATACGACAGAACAGGGCCCGCACGGACTCCCCGACGGTCTTCCAATTCTTTTGGAAGAAAAGCGCATTTAGGCCATCACTTCCTGGTGCCTTGAGAGGTTCCATGAGCTTCAAGGCAGCCACCACTTCACTCTCCTCTATCTCCCGAGCCATGGACGCAAACCTTTCCGGTCCTAGGGAGGGGAAATAATTATGAACCTCCCAGGCAGGTAACGGTGCTAAATCCGCCGAAAAGATGGACTGGAAATACGAGATGGCCATGTGCCTCAAACGCACTGGGTCGTCCACCGAGTTCCCATCAACATCCAATAGTGAGATAACACGGTTACGGGCTCTACGAACTCGCACATGACGGTGGTAAAATGTTGTATTTCTATCCCCAAACAAGGCCCAGTCTCTCGTAGATTTCTGAATAAGTAAAATCTCCTCTTGCAACAACACCTCATCTAGTTCACGACGCAAAGTCTTCTCCAAGTAGACCAAGCTCTCCTTGAAGTAGTAGCGATATGACTTCTGGATTCCAGCAATCCTAGCCAACAGCCTCTTTTTCCGTTGGAAAATATTTCCAAAAGTGTCATAATTCCACTGTTTGGCCCGCATGGCAAAGTGAGAAGCAGCCTCCATGAAGGATATCCCGGGTCGCCATACCTCCTCCAGGAGCCGAGGAAAATCTCGATGGAGCAGCCAAGCAGCCACGAACCGAAATGGTTTTCTGCCTCCCGGGCCAAACGATAGATGACCAAAGCTTAGCTGAATGGGCGAGTGATCCGACTGTATACGTGGTAAATATAGCATTCGACCCTCTGCGAAAGTGTCCATCCATGCCGTATTAACAATGAACCTATCAAGCTTCTCCGAGACATTACCCTGAGTCCAAGTAAACCTATTGTCTAGCGCATTAATCTCGCACAAATGATTATTAATTATCCAGTCCTTAAACTCCCCACTAATATTACACCTGTCGGGCGACCCCCCAATTTTCTCCGACCGCCGCAATAGACAATTAAAATCACCACCAATAGCCCACGGCCCTCGAGTCTGAGCCGCCAGTCTATCCAAATCTATCCACAAACGATGGCGCAACACAGGATTTGGCGAAGCGTAAACAAACGTGGTAATGCATGACTCCTGGCCCTTGGTCACCCGAGCATGAATAAACTGACGTCCACAACTCAAAATGCGCACTTCGACCCCCTCATGCCAGAGTAGCCAAATGCCCCCAGAGAAACCCCGAGCCTCCACACGAAATGAGTAATCGAACCGACTTCTTCTGATAAAATCATCAGCTCCAGAACCACTAATACGTGGCTCTAATAATGCAACCACATCCGGTTTGTGTTGTTGAACAAGAGAGAGAAAGGCAAGCCGAAAAGATACAGAAGCCGCCCCCTGAACATTCCATACTAGCATCTTCATTAGGAAACTACACATGGAAATGGCGATAAATATCCTCAGGACCGTTCCTGGCCCTCCATGGCCATGGTGTGCATATCTTCGTCATCAAATCCTGACGGTGGCACCAACCCCCTCCTCTGCAGGTCAACCTCCTCAGGCCATGGCCTCGGTCTGCCGGCGGGCGTAGACACATTGTCTTCCAACATGTCATCTAGCTCCTCCACCGGCCCTTCGACAAGCTCCTGACTAAACTCCATAGGATGATCATCAACTATCTGAACCACTCGATGTTTATTAGTGTCCAAGCCGGAACCAACCGAGATGCTTGATGGAATTGAAACTGATGCACGCTTCTCCCGACCCTCAGTCCCGATCCGAGAAGATTCACTCCGATCTACCACATGTCCCCGGTCGCCTTTTTCAAAGCCTCCATCCACCCCCTTGCCCTTGTCCATTGGTGTAGCCTTGAACACCCCCTCTGCCAAATTCCGGGTTGCCGTCTGTGAACGACCATGTGCGTTAGTCTTACCCTTAGACCCCCCTGCACGGCGCCATTCCTTCGGCTCCACACTAGGCGTAGTCCCCTTCAATCGGTGATCTCCACTATCCACGCCCGTCCCAAGACTAACATCAGTTCCTGTGTTAACGTCCTCTGACGAGTTCAGCGAGTGAAACCTATTGGCATAATTATATGGGGCTGGCCCCCCATCCATTACATTGTGTTCCCGACAACCCATTGATTTCCTAGCTCTCTGAGGCACTTGCATCCACGGCCCATATAACGCTCCCTCCCCCTCAGTCAACTTCGAGCCGCTCGTCTTACCGTCCTGACCACCAGCCGCGTGTGTAGTGCCCCGTTTATTTGTGGATTATTTGAAAATTTTTATTGTAATTATTATTATTAATTATGGAATGATTATTATTTTCGTGATAATATTTACATTATATTATTTATGAATGTCTAAATATTATTTGCCTAATTGTGATTAAATGCTAATTGTCTAAATGTCTAAATGATTTATGTTTATTATTTATAATGTGTAAATATGTATTGATATATATGTAAAATATATTTATTATTCGGCTTATTTTACCGTGCGTTTGATTTTATACCGAGCCCGAGAATATTCGCGCGAATCGAGCCATTTTATTTTGACAAAATAAATCGAAGTTGGGACCGAGAATATTCGTTTGAACCGAAATCGAGCCCGTGAGCCGATTTAAATGTCGCAAACCGGCCCAGCGGCCCAAAACCCGGTTCGCCCAATATGTGAGTGTGTGTCTTGAGGGCTAAGAAAACTTAATTAACCTTAAGCCTTTTTAATCCAAATCGTCCCCTCATTCTCTCAAGATAGCACACGTGCAGTTTTTTTTTTTTTTCCTTCTTTTTTTTGCCTTCTTTTAAATCTGATTCCTCTCTATATCTCGTCCCTCTCCTCGATCGCGAACAGAGAAGAGAAACTCATTGTCTCTCTCTCGCTCTGTTCTTCCCGCCGCCCCTCATCACCATCATCTCCGGTCACCACTCCTCAGCAACTTTCTCGCCGGCCATCACCGAGACACCAGCCCCGTCCACGGCCAGCCCACAGCAGAGCCGCGTCGTTTCCCCCGATTCATCCAATTTGCTTGTAGATTCCGTGAAGTATGCTATATTAGCGAATCCACTCGTTATATTTTGTTTGTGCGCGTGTGTCATTTCGTTGATGTTATCATTTCGGTGAATCAATTTTTGTCGCTTGTTTATAAATCTGTTCGTAAATTCGTTTCGTTTGTTGTGTTGTGATTTCGTGAATTGATGTGGATATTCGGAACTCTCGACTTTGAAAAAAAAAAATCGAGCCTCTAATCGCTGAGATTATACCGTATAATTTTGAGCCTCGATTGGTTATCCAAGCCCTCGTCTCGTATTGTTGACATTCGTTTAAGTTTCAAACTTCAAGAGATTTATTAAATTTTAGTTAAGAATCCGGGTAGGATGAGCCTTGAGTTAATGTGGTTTCTCTTTTCTATTTTCGTTTTGTTCCTGAGTCGGACTCGTGGGTTTAGCCAGTTTAAGCTTATGTTGCTCGAAATTTCATGCTTCATTTAAGGGTTTGTTTTGGAATTTATACGTTTCAGGATACTCGAGATTATTTGATGATTCTTTCTTTACCTTTAATTGGACTCGATTTGATATAGTAGACTTATTGAGTTTTGAATTGTCGATTTCGTGCCATTATCTGGTTGTATGAGTTGTTTATTAGTATGAGTTTGTGTTTAGCATTCTCGTATATTAGAAAATGTATGCATACGAATATTCAAGAACCTGTTGTTGTCATACTCCTATTGAATTTAATTGTTTGGCTAAGTATTATTAAGTTAGAAAATGTTTGGATATATTTCACGTTTTGCTGATCTTCTTGTGAAATTTGATACTAGTTAATTCTATGGATATTTAATTTGTAGTGCATGTGAACTATATGTACTTAGTTTATTTGTTTATTTAATTATTTATTTATTTTGTTTAGTAGAAAAGTTGTATACATGATTTTGTAGTCATTGTTTGTGAAGGTTGTTTGCTATTTTAGTCTTATATTTTCTTGTTACTGTGAACCTATATCTAAATGAGTTTGAACAAAATTATTACTGGATCATGTGCACCTCATATGACAATTCCTTTTGATCATACATTGTGATTAGCCATATTCATTTTTATCTCATATTTCTTACTTGCGTTTATGTGTGAATGAGGGGGGTTCCAAGTTTTCTCTTAGCGATATATGTTTGGAGTTATCTGGTATTTGTGTTATGAAATTCAAGAGTTCATGTAACAGGTTGTTAATTAAACATGAGTTTGTTTACATAGGGAACTTGTTGAAATGTGTTAGTGTTGTCTTGGGAACCTTTAGAATTATTGAAATCCCTGGGTACTCCATGTTTCAAACCGAACCCAAATTTGTTCTTCTCCTGTTTGACCAATTTTTGAACCGTTAGCTCCGTTTTTCGTGTCGATTCCGTTTTAAGGTTTTTTTTTTAAAAAAAAAAATATTTTTCTTAGTCTTTCCCTTAAATCCGAGAGTTCCAAGTTCCACAAAAATTCCACGAGCTACTTAGTCGGTGATTTTTCGACTAAGTATGAATTCTCGTTTGAATTCCCGATTTTCAAGATAAGTATTTTTGAAATATTATCTTGGATAAATTGTAGGTAATTGAGGAGTCGAGCCTCAGCCAACCTACAGCCATAATTGTGATAAATTTGGCAAACTGAACAGGTGGGTACATTTATGATGTATCCATATTTATCGCACTTAATATTTCGTATAAATGCTTTGTTTTGAAAAATGATGTATGCGTGAGAACCCTAGTCTAAGTGTCCCGTATGTAAGTGCCTTTGAGGAATGCATAAACAGTGAGAGGTCATCGGCCCGTAGATTCGGAGAGGTGACGCCCAGGTCCGTATGATATTCGTGAATGGGAAAAACATCTCTACTGTCTCCTGGAAAGGATCCCAGGCCCGTAGCCATTCGGTGATGGGAAGGTTTCCAGTTACTTCCTTGCCGTGTGTGATCGGAAGGTTGTTGTATGTACATAGGAGGTTTGCGATAGGGCCAAGTAGGGAGTTAGACTGTTGGATTCTATGCATACTGAATACTATGGTTCCGATGGTTTAAAATGTTATGCGAGATATACTGTGCGATAATGGTGAGCTTGTTGGTTATGCTCACCCCCATTATTTTCTTGCTGTCTTCTCTCTTCCTTTGTTCTAGGTTGAGACGAGCTGGAGGCGGTGGCGTAGGACGAGCGAGATGGTGGTCATTATGTGTTGAAACCTGTGCTTCCGCATAAACTTGATATTTATTTATTTGCTATCGTACTTTGGATTATTTTTTTCGTTATTTTCGAACTATGTTGAATTTCGTTTGTACCTTGCTTTCATGCTAGTCATTTGGGAATGGTTTTGAAATTTATGATTATTAATATTGTTATTTTGATAGCTCGAGCATGTGTAGGTTCTAATGATTGATTGATTTGGTGCTTTTATTTGTTTGTTGTGATTAGTAAGTAGCGCACGTTTCTCGATAAATGTTTTAACTTGGATTTTTACAAAAAATATATACTCTGATTTTCATTAAATAAATTCGGCAAATTCTTTAAAATAAAACGGGGTGTTACAGCGTGTGACGGCGTAGCCAAGGGTGCTGTACCCTCTACATTGGGGGTTCCATCATTTACATCTTTCCTATCCAGACACGAAGAAGCCTCATGGCCGTACTTACCGCAATGGAAGCATATACATGGCATGTTTTCGTACTCCACACGTTGCATCTTACCACCAATCGTGAAGTGCCCGCACAACGGCTTGGTCAAGTCAACCAGCACCGCAAGGCGTGCATATTTGCCTCTCGTAAGAGACGCCGTTTGGTAATCAATCTTAACCACCTGTCCCACGATTTTCCCAATTTTCCGAAACACCCTTTTGTGGTATAAGTGAACCGGCATCCCCGGGAGCCGAATCCAAGCCACCACCTTATCCAGCTTCGATTTGTTCTCATCAAACTCCAGAGACCATGGTTGCACATGAAGATAACCACTACCCACCACGTAAGGACCAAGTAAAAACCGTTCTCCAAATCCATCATCTTGCACCCCACCATGTGTGGCCACATTTTCGTCAATCGATTATACAGTACCGCGTGGGATAGAGAAGTATCCATGGGTTTAACCACCACAACATCCTTCCAATCATTAGCTATTAGATCGTAAAACCTCGTCTTAATACGAACGTCGGCCACCGAACTCGTGAAGTCCACCGATATGTCCTCATCAATCCCTGCCTTCTCCTCCGGCTCAGGTTCAACGATCACATGAGGTCCGGTTTTACTTACCATATCCCGAAAACTTAAGGGTTTAGGGGTGGCCATTGGTTGTTGGTGCCCTGCGGTTTGAGTAGGCGAACTTGTTTTCTCACCGGGGGTCTCCTTCTCTCCACCCGAAGACCCAGAATCTGGAGGGCGCCTACGTTTTGAGTAACGACCATTGACCAGCGGAGGAACCGTTCCTTTATTCAAAGCCGGGAATTCCTCTTCTGTCCCCGGGGGATGATTTTCTGTCAACATTCCAACATCGGGGTTCTCAGAAGAAGCGCTAGGACGGACGGACATGGCCGACTTAGCGGCGACGCCGTTAGGGTCCGGGCCTGGATTCAATTCTTCTTCAGGGATCGCCGACATAAGAGAAATTTTTTAACTATAATAAGTCAAGATTTAAAATATATCAAAAACAATTTAGTAATCAGATAATTGTAAAACCAATCACATGCCCCCTGAATTTCTGAAGTATTAACAGATTATTATTTCCTCCCTGTTTCTTGTAATTATAAAAAACACAATTAAAATAGAATTTATCATTAAGATTCTGTCCAATCTAATCCGATACACATCTCCACTCATCCAACAAATATATTACATAAAAATGATGAGCACTACTTCACCATTCACACAAACTTCTATAAATAAAAACACAATAAAAATCTTCACCCAGCCCAAAGGCAAAAACAAACCGAACAAAAAAAATAAATAAGTATATAAATAAAAATCAATCTAATAAAAATTCATAGTATTTTCAGCCGCCGGCAATGGACACCGTCCGATCATTCAAAGGCTACGGCAAAGTCGACGAGGTCGAGCAAGCCGCTTTCCGGCGAAAAACCAGAAAACGCATTATCATCCTCTCCATCTCATCCGTCCTCCTCCTCGCCCTCATCATCGGCGTCGTCGCCGGAACAGTCTCCCGCAACAAGAAAACCTCAGATCCCGGCGAATCTCCGGCGTCCCGGGCAACGGCGGCGGCCGTGAGATCCATCTGCAGCGCCACCCGTTACCAGAGCTCGTGCCTCTCGACCCTGAGCTCGGCAAACTCCACCAACCCGGAGAAAATCTTCGAGCTCTCGCTGACGGTGGTCCTAAATTCTCTGCAGAAAATATCCGAATTTCCCGGCGAGTACGCCGCGAGGACCGACGACCCGCGGGTGAGGGAGGCGCTGAGCGTCTGCGGGACGGTGCTGAGCGACGCCGTCGACCACCTCAACGACTCGATCGCCGCCGCGCGCGGTGGCGGCGGCGGGATCGAGGACCTGAAGACGTGGCTGAGCACGGCGGTCACCGACCAGGAGACGTGCGCGGACTCCCTCCGCGAGGCGGGCGCGGCGTTCGCCGGCGAGGCGGAGGTCCTGATGAGGAACTCGACGGAGCTCGCGAGCAACAGCCTGGCCATCGTATCGAGGATAATCGGGGCCATCGACGTCCCGATCCACCGGCGGCGGAGGATGCTGGGGGTGGCGCCGCCGGAGATGGATATGCCGGCGTGGGTGGATCGGAGGCTGCTGCAGCAGGCGGCGGTGAGGCCGGACGTGACGGTGGCGGCGGACGGGAGTGGCGACGTGAGGACGGTGGGGGAGGCGGTGGAGAGGATACCGAAGAAGAGCAAGGCGAGGTTCGTGATATACGTGAAGGCCGGAGTTTACGTGGAGAATGTGGTACTTGACAAGTCGTGCTGGAACGTCATGATTTACGGCGACGGTAAAAACGCTACCATTATCTCCGGCAGCAAGAACTTCGTGGACGGGACTCCCACCTTCTCCACGGCCACCTTTGGTGAGTTCAATTTTTTTATTTACTGCGCCTTTAAATGCTAGTTTGTTGACAATTGATAATTTTTAACACATGTGTCGGAAAACTGAAAAGTTATTTTGATGCACAAAATTTACTTGCTAGAAAAAAAAAAGGGTTAAAGGAGAATGAAATGGAAACTCCCACTTAAAATCCCAATACTATAAATTGCCAAGTTTTGAAGCTTATACACAAAAGTTTAATTGTTAGCTTAGTTATTGCCAAGTTTTGAAGCTTATACACAAAAGTTTAATTGTTAGCTTAGTTAGTTCATCATAATTTTATAATAAAAACGAGTATTTATTTATAAAAATTTTACACATCTATTAAGTGCCTGACTACGGGCTACAATTTGGCTTGAACCCACCTATCCCGAGTCCCGACCCGAAACATTTAAGGTGTTATGAACATCTTACTAATTTAAATAAAGTTATGCTGTGATGTGTTTGGCGGAATTTGGCATTTAAAAGTGAAAATTCGTCCGTTTATCTGGTGACTCGTGAACTAGCAGAACATTGCCCTGACATTCCCATGTGATTTGGTGCTTTGCTTAATTAAATTGCACAACAACAGTTGCTCATGTTCTATTGCTAAAAAACAAAAAACTTTAGATCCCACCATGTGAACTTTAGGACCACGTCTTATCACAATCAAAATACTCCAAATGAATTTGTTGTATGGACATGATACTTTCTTAATGATACAACTTGTTAATAAAATAAGATACTAAATCCAAATGAATTACCGAGTCAGAGACTTGCTAATATATAGCATCAATAATTAATTCGATTTAATTATTGTGAATAAGAAGAAGGTTTTGTATAACAACATGGGAGGCATGTTGGTTAGACATTAATTGACCCAATCAATTAACTAATCAATTAAGATGATATAATAAGATCATGTCAACTTAACTCTAGCTAGTCATTACTTACTATATCATAATATTAAGAGTAAATTATAATTTTAGTTATGTACGTTTCACTATACTAACTTTTTCATCTTATTCGAATTACTTTTATGATTTTCGTTCCTTAGGTTTGCAGAAAGGTTACAAAAAATTTCTTTTCGCAACAAAAAGGTCCCTTATATTTCGCAAAAACAAGTTGCAATTCCGTCCCTTATATATGCTCAGGGACCTTTTTGTAACTTTTTTGCAAAAACATCATACACGAAAAATAAGAATCAATGGGAACAAAAAATTTAGGGTTGTAAAACATACAAGACTAAAATTACAACTTACTCTAATATTAATTTTAGACTGATCACATTCTACTCTATCTCTAATTCACCAGCCGTTGCCGGGAGAGGGTTCATCGCACGTGACATAGGGTTCAAAAACACTGCCGGCCCCAACAAGCACCAAGCGGTGGCCTTCCGTTCGGGCTCCGACCAGTCTGTTTTCTACCGGTGCACTTTCGACGCCTTCCAAGACACGCTCTACGCTCACTCCAACCGTCAATTTTACCGAGAATGCGACATAACCGGCACAATCGACTTCATTTTCGGCAACTCGGCTGTCGTTTTCCAAAACTGCAACATCTTGCCGAGACAACCTTTGACTAACCAATTCGTGACGATCACGGCCCAAGGGAAGAAGGACCCGAATCAAAACACGGGGATTTCGATCCAAAGGTGCGCGATTAGCCCGTTGGACAATCTCTCGGCCCCGACTTATCTGGGCCGGCCATGGAAGGATTACTCGACTACAGTTATAATGGAAACGAGCATTGGTGGGTTCTTGAATCCGAGAGGTTGGATTTCGTGGGTTTCGAATGTGGATCCGCCTAGCTCGATTTTTTACGGTGAGTATAGGAACACTGGTCTCGGGGCAAACACGGCCAATCGGGTTTCGTGGGCCGGATACAAGGCCAGCATGACGGCGAGCGAGGCCTCCAAGTATAATGTGGACTCCTTTATCGAGGGTCGATCGTGGTTGCCGGCTACAACTGTGAAATTTGACTCGACTTAATTTTGTCAATACCTTTTCTTTTTTTTTTCATTTTTTTTTTTTCCTAATGTTGGGTGTTGTAAGTTGTAACATTGATCTGGTTTAACACATTTGAGTTCTAATCTTATGATTAAAAATTTCTGAGTTTATACGTGAACTCACTGTCAACACTACAACTTCATTTTTCCGCATATCTTGTCGCATAGCATATCAACGTTCCCAATTAAACATATTTCAACAAAAGTTACAAGACGAGGATATCATATCAAAACTCAAAAGTAATTCTCAAGAAAGAGAAAGCATTTCAAAAATTCAATTTCCTATTTCCAATAACATTGTTATAGTTTTAAAATTGACCCAACTACTTTACAATCTAATAAGATCGTTCTATTTTTACATCGACTCAACTACTTTACATGAGGTTACACATTACATTAACTTGAAAAAATAAAAAAAGAATAATTCTAAGAAGAAACAAGCTATAGAGCGTATTGACAACAAAANTTTGCTTTTTTGTTTTTTCATCTCCCTCCTATTTTTGTACTTCTACCAATACTTATGAGTCCTAGAGTCTAAATGATGGAGCTTCATGAAAAAGCAAAATGAATCCGAAAAATAGCTTTATCTATAAATGCATCTAACCCGACCTGATCTCAGCTGGATTTGCATCTTGCCCATATTTCTCTTCATTCAGATCAGTCTGTGATTTACTAGGAACTATAGTAGGAGGTAACCACTGATCAGGAACCATCAAAAAATAGGTTGTCATGGCTTTTCTGAATCTTCTCTTGTACTGTTTGGGAGATATTACAGTTGGCGAAGCATTTTTGGGTCCACCAAGAATGCCCGACGCCTTAACCCAAGTCTCGAGATGCTTGTCCCATGTGTATTGCCTCATGAAGTCAATAATCCCAAGAACAAGCTCGTGCTTCTCTTCGTCAACTCCAACCAATAGCGAATAATCCATGACATCTATTGACTGCAACAGAGATTCCCATCAATACAATCAAATGCTATTTCATGGGGTATGGTGCGTAAGCCTGCGTCTAACTACTTCAAACAAATAATAAATAAAAACATATATGTTTTCAATTTTCTATGCCCATTTCAAGAAGTGTTCGATTTGCAAAGCTATCCCCACTTAATCTTATGCAAAATTACCCACAAGGGAACAAGAAATTAAAACAAATGTGAATGGGTTATTTTTAACTCAATGGTAAGTAATGCTTGTAATTATTCTAATACACAAAATTGAAACGATGAGAAACACACATGTATCACAGAATTAAGATGAATCGAAACAAGTATTCAACAACGGTAGATCATGCAGACTTACAGCGAGAAAAGCAGTGTCATTCCAGACAGCTCTTTCTAATAATCTTTTGGCTTTATTTCCAACAAAAATTGGAGAAGTAGGCATTGCTTCAATCAAGTTCTGATCCAGCAAGACCTTGTTACTTCCGGAAGAATCAGGATTATACCGTGATCTAGAGGAACCTTTAAGATCATAGAGACGTGTCACATTTCTGCGGAACAGAAGATTCTCCATAACCAGCACATCCATTTTCGATTCCTTCCCACCTTTTAGATGTTTGGTGGTAACCTTGCAGCAGAAAACAAGAAAATCAACTGCGGTGTTCCTGAATATTATGCCACGCTAAAAATGTTTTGATTTAGTTTTCTGCTAGATTGTATCCATTGTCTTGTGGCATGCAAACAATGTAAAGCCATCCAAAAGGAATATGGAAATTGGAGTTTGAAAGAAAACTAACATAAAGCATAACTGCGTATACTCTCAAGTCTAAGAACTTTGATATGCAGCTATCGATAAACTACTTTAGGTTATACATATTTAGGTTATTTTACAAAAGTTTACTTGGGGATTAGCTAAATTCTTTATAATAAATAAAATAACAAAATAGAAAACTTATAAATCAAGCTTTCTTCAAAATTACATACATGTTGTTGTAGTAATATGAAAACTTACTCAAGATATGCATTTGTTTAGAAAAAACAAAATCCAATTATGCATTTTGTTAAATGGGGAAATAAATGGCAAGTGATACTTTAATAACAACTTTTTNGAATTTCAACAGTAGAGCGTGAAATTTTCCCAAATAACAATATTACATAATATATAAATTTGGAAGAAAGCATCTCCACTTGATAACACAAGTAACAAAAGAATTAAGTTGCTCACCTCACTCATGGCAAACAACAAAAACAAACTTCTCCCAAACAGCAAGAATTCAGCAGTTGGTAAAACAATATGGGTACCTGATAGATCCCAAGAATCTTCGCCAAACAAGTCGGGCTTCTTGACCCGATGGACTCCGACAGATACTTAAAGTACCCAGGCGCAAACTTGATAAACGACTCCAGCTCAGTCTTCGTCACCTGCTTGATTATAAACCTCTCGTCCAACGTCTTTGCAAAGAACACATTACTCTTCCCACCCTGCGCCCCCCACTTCTTGCAGCGGCTAAGTGACCTCACGAAATCGATCTCCGACGTGCAGCACAACCTCCTCAACGCCTCGAAACGCTTGGCATAGTAACAAGTCACCCCATACTTTACCTTCCCGTGGGGTCCATCGTCCGCGAAGGACACCCTCGCGTGCAGCGCCTTGGTGTACAAGAGCGGGTCCAAGGGCAACGAGCTACGGGACAAGGCCGACGAGGGCAGGCCGGTAATTTCATCACCCGAACCAAAACTTCTGTACGAGTCCAGCAATGTCTCATCCATAGAATGAAACGAGTGGAAGTTCGCAGGGTCAAGGGATTGCATGTAGAAAATCGAGTCAGCCATGTCCTTTGGCTTCTCGGGCTCGTCCAACAGCTGGACGAGGTAGTCGGGCGAGAGGAGGGCGTATGATATGATGCTCGTGGGCTCGTCGTCGTATATTGGGATGACAGTGTCGTTGATCCCAATAGGGAGGAGCAAGCGGGCCCCGCCTCGAATCTCCGACTCTCGGAAGGAGGAGATGTAGACAGGGACATACTCGCTGAGTGTGTCCAGTTTTTCGGTAGTCCCCAGGAAATTTTTGTTTAAGGAGCGGTAGAAGCTCATGAATGACATGCCCAGCCAGCCCACTGCTTCCTCCATGCTTTCGGAACCCTTTGAGGACAAAAACGAGGGCGAACGAGAAACCTTGGCGGACGTGCTTGGATCCTCCTTTTGGTTTTCCGAATCCAGCTTTTTTTCGGGTGCGGGTAAATTATCGGCCTCCATGGATTCAGATAAATTATTGTTACTGCTACTGTACTTAATGGGTCCAGCACCTAGGTGATTTTCACCCGTCCATGCTGCGTCTAAAGTATCTGATAAACACATCGGGGCTTGTCCTTCGGATAGAACTCTGCGGTGGGTAGGGTTAGGGTTAGGGTTAGAACTTTCACGATTATATTCACCTGTGACAGTGTTTTCAATAGAAATCGGGAGTGAACTTTCATCCCCAGGATCGGAGTTAAAAAGGGACTCAGTTCTTTGAGTATGTAACTCGGAATGAGATTCGGGGCTTTTGTCGGGCTTTATGTCCAAAGCCGGAGCAAAAGAACTGTTTTGTGTTTCATTCGTTTTTACTGGGGAAGTTACATGAGGAGAATTCTCGAGATCAGAAATGGGTTTGTGAATAAATTCCGAAGAGGTGGGCTCTATGTCGGTAAGCTGGGTCTTGTTATCTAAACTATCGGCATATATTAGGCGGTGGTCCCACATGTAAGACTGGACAAGGAGTTGTCTTCGGAGGCGATTGAGTTCGAGAATATCAACTGCTGGTTGGGATTTTCTGGGTTCGTGGGCAATATCATTGGTCAGTTGGGCTTTTCCAGGGTCCCTGTTCGCAATTTTCCAGAGCGATTCCTGAAAGATTTACCAATACCTATTTAGACCTAGCTGTCAAACTTATACATCAGGGTGAGATATATAGTCAACAATTTTGCTGCATAGCTTTTAGTATATACAGGTCAACTGAAAAAATAGATAAATATGGTACCAGACCTCGAATTCCGACTTCTCTTTCTGCAAAATCCCCTGCAGATCTGCTAGATGGCGTCTCGATTCAGGAACTTTAACGCTATTAGTAAGTAAATCTGAATCAGATTTTCTTTCCACCAGAAGACGAAGGGCATTATGTACTTCAGAGAACAAAAGTCTAGACCAACCAGAAACCTGTTAGATTAGGTAGACAAATTAAGGGGTATTCGACATACCTAGAAGATAGAAATGAATATTTTTTCTTCAAAACATAAAGAAAAGAAAAAGAAACAATAAGCATACTCATTTCACCTCGTTTAGTTCTTTTTCTATCCAAGCTTGTCTTTCATAGTTGAAATCAAGTTTTGGAAGAGGCAAATAGACTGAATGAAGATCAATTGAGGCATAACGAAAGCAGGCAACCATTTTTCCATATCTGCATACACAACACATTATAAACCATACACAACAAATTACATAGGCTGAAACAGTGCATTTTTACCCAACAGAGGCCAAGTAATAATCCAAATTTAGATCCAGCATGATCTATTTAGATATATCTCAAGCCATCCATCAGATTCATCAAAAAGCAGAACATCCATAGGAAGCCAAGAAAATAGCTCGCCATTAGCAAAAATAAAGATCACATCTACACCATACATAGCGATGAATACACCATAAATTTCCACGCAAATTTACAAAAAATATTGGCAAAAAACATATCAAGAGAAATTTATACCCGTAAAATCGAAGACAGTCTCTATGTAAAGAATGGCCACAGCTTGCCACTCGGCTAGCAGCAGCATGGTTTGAAAAGCTTAGCTCCAAAAACTTTCCAAAAGATAATCCCCAAGCGGCATCAGACATCACAACCCTCCGTGTTGCAGGTGGGAAGCCATTGGCTCTCGGACATTTCAGGCAACGGTGCCACATCCAAATCTTCCCATACTTCTCGCCAGGTAAAAGAATCTCTGCCAGTTTCTTTACTGAGATTGTGAGGCTACCTTGTCGGTGAGTATAGCACTGCACGTGAGCTTCTACGGGCATATCACATGACCGACATCTATAATTCTGCCACAAAAGTAAGGTTATGTGTGATTGTTCAACGTTTTCTTGGAATAATTTCCACTCAGCGATTTAAAACTTCAACATACACACGATTGAGTCTCATATGTTTTTTCAGATATCAACACCAACCTATCATTATTTCACTCAAAACATATCACATCAACTACCATTTGATTCATTTTTTACTTTAGTATCACAATATGCTAATTTCTCTTTCTTATCTTTCCACCGATCACTTCTGTTCACCATTTTACACAACTAGACCTGGCATATTTGCTCCTTCAGTCTCTCGTATCTTTTCAATCTCTAAATCACTTCCAATCACTAGTTTACCAAATTAA
>BKCP01007181.1:1419228-1436143 GCA_008636005.1 Striga asiatica | reverse complement strand
TAAACATTATGATATTGCATCACATCAATCAATAACGCCTCTAATTTCACTCTTAACATTCCCCAAACAAATTTTCATATCCTTTTCTCCAAACTCTCAACTAGAAACAAACCTATGGCATTCTAGCAAAAACTTTCTCTCGATTTCTCTTTTTTAATGAGATAAGAAAATGAGGTACCTGATCAAATAAATGATCTCGCAGAAAACGACCCAACGGCTTGTCAAAATTCCCATAGTATTTGATCCGAAACATGTGGGACCTCTCACAGACGGTTCCTTTCCATACGCACCGAGATGACAGAGAAACTACGATGCTCTGATGATCCGAAGTGGAAGGCAGAAACTCCTCGTTCAAAGCAGGTTCTTCCTCAGAAGTTTGTTTCGATGCGTCCACACCAACTTTCTTGGAAATGTCCTCCAAGCTATCACTTTTCATGATTGTGTTGACATTTGAATCTCCACAATCACTACTAAGGTAGCCATCTCCCGTGCTATTTACCTCCAAAGACAGAGATAAATCCGCGAGCCCTTTTTCCTCTGACGCATCACGAGAAAAGGGCAACGAGCGGTATTGAAAGTCTTTCTCTGGAAACTGAAAATTATATGTCTCCACCGATTGATTTCCATGGATGGACGCAATTGTTGCTTTCAAGAGATCTGGTGAGGGGACACTGTATGACCTCAGAGGCTCAGCAATGAATTGGGGCCCAGGAGTTTTTTCACTGTCGATAAGGGTAACATTAGGTATGGTGGAGATGGAGATGGACCTATCAATGTTTGGCTTATCCGGGAGTGCCACCGTAATTGGGGCATTTAGTGAAAGCTCGGGCAGAGAGGCGCCCTCGTCAGCAAGAAATGACGTCTCGAGAGCTAAGTGATAAGCTGCAAAAACTCCATATTGCACGACATGCTTCACTTTCTTCAATTCATCCCCATTGGCACCTCGAAGTAATATCTAAAGCAGTTGATGAGATTAAATTAGTTTTTGGTTGAATGCAGAAATGCTTTCTGGAATATTTGTAGAACTTCAAGCTTTTAATGTATGTTTTTTCAAATGCAAAAGCTAAAAGCAATTGAGAAACACATGTCAATGTTTTGAAATACAAGCTAAAATTTAAGTCATTAGAAGGATGATTGTTTAGTGAATAAGTTGTGGAAATGCTAATTTTGTGTTGTTCAAATACTACTGAACTAGACATCTGCCAATGCTTTTCGACTTTGACTAGATTACAGAAAAACTGGAAAGAAATTGACAATTGGAAACTTGAAAAAAAAAAAAAACCTTTTATGCGAGAAGCCAACCAATACGTACTTCTCAAGTGATTACAAATACTCCCCTTAAGCACACCAAAGGCAACCCAATTACACATGACATATATTACATTTCCCAATAATGAACGGAGAACTCATCGAATTGTGGACACCATGACTTGATGCTCAAGGAAAAATCTCGTAAACGTTTGCATGTTTGAAAATGTAAACAATTGACCATTAAAATATCATAGCATAGTAATCACCCCATTGACCCCAAATCAATTCCCATGGTCTTACTCATGATGTAGGTATTGACCGACTCACCGTGCAGCCTAGCGGCTTTGGACAGCCTTCGAAATACATCAACGTCTTCACCTGTTTCCTACCAGCCCGAAAAGTAGTTTCATGCTCTTCTGAAAATTTCTCCACATGGAATTTGTCACAATATCCTAACTTCTGGGATGAAAGATGATCAATCGAAGGAATGATTTGTCCACCAGTGCACCGAGCTATACGCTCCAAAAGTGGTCTTTTTATGTTTAAAACAAGCGATATATTTTTTGCAAGAAGGTATTCCTGTGCATATCTGGAAACAGATTTTTCCACCAGAAGAATATTTGGATGGTGTGCATCTATTTTTGCAACAGCCATCTTAAGATGATCCATTTCCTGGGAACAGTCACAAATAAGAATAAACCTCAAGCCTCATAGAAATACATATTATATTCATAACAGAAACCAATCCTTGGACCAACAAAATAATCAACCTGCTGCAACAGTGTGTCAAAGCTTGAAAGAGCATTAGAAACACGCTGATACTCAAGAGCACCTCCTAGGATCAGCAAACGAGGTTTCTCAATCTTTGATGCCATCCTTCGATGGGCCACATTTTTCTTGCAAACAACTCCTTTGACCACCATACTATTACAGGATGATAGTGATACCATAAATAAAAATAAAATGGATAGACAAGGAGTAGAATATAATAATGTAAGGAACAAAAAGTCAGATACATTATAAGTTACAGAATGCAGAAACATCCAATTCATCCAATTAACTTTTTTCTTTATTCGTAGCACATATTTGGCCGTTCACTTTCAACAGAGGTTTTACCAATAACTAACCAGATTAATTTGAGATCAGAACAGACACAAAGAATACCTCTGACTTCGACGTCCAGAAGCTAAACATTTTACTTTGACATAACCACCTGGATCCATTTGGCCACTTTTGCTCATATCGGGCTTTAATAACAACGCAGCCTCCCATGACAATGCTGTAATTATCTCCAACCAATTCTCTTTATCATCCTCGGGCACTGAAAGAAGATTCTCAACCTGCAATAGTTGAGCAACTAAAGCCCGAAAATGACCATCGACAACATTCTTCATGGCTTTATTGTGCTCCTCATTTGACTTGTCCCTGCTTCTATACTCCCCACTCCCAAAACTGCTTGAATTACGCAAGTACCCCCACTCACCAGCAGCATTCCCATCATCCTCATCCTCAAATAAAAGCGCTTCTTTTTCATCTTCTTCGTCTTCTGGCTCCGGAGGAAGCCAGAGAACTCCGCTGTTCTCAAAGTCAACAGGCTCAGTAACATCTTCAGATGAGCATAATGATGGTGCCTCGCATTCATTGCAAACTTCACGTTCAACTCCTTTTTCAGTAACTTGCAAGGCACCTCGAGGAGTGTTGGATTCAAAACTATCTTGTACCGAGTAGCTGTTCATACTTGTTGGGTCAAGAGCATCCCCATCAGGACGAACTTTATGTGAATTATTATATTCACTGTCAATGTCCTCAAACGGAACATAAAAATGACTTCTTGTGGATCCGAATCGCGAAATTCCAAATTCTTCTTCATCATCACTTCTGTTGGAAGAAGATATATATGCAATGGGGAATAGTTATAGCCATTAAGTTCAGCATAAATAAATGAATCAAGAGGCGCATTAGAAACATATTAGATCTAAGAATGCTGATCAAACATGAGCATAATCGGAAAAGGGTAAGCATCGCGGGCAATAGTCTAATATCACGTCAAAAATCTCTCTTATCATTAAAGTAGACATTGAGGCCGAGAAAACTACTTTATTTGTTAAAACACATGTCATGTAGTGCCTCTTCCAACCATGCAGGATCAAACGTAAAGGTAAAATCCTAAACTAGTACTACGTATCTTCCTCCAAAGAACAAGAAAGCAAGCCATACTGATTACAGATTGCAGATAGAAAGTTAGAACAGAAAAGACTCATTGAACAATTAGATATTTCTTATCCAGTAATCCCAAGTTATATGACTCTAAATAATGTTGCATAGATTTAAGGTCTTACACCATGATAATAGTATTGAAAGACAACACAATACAAAAAGATACACTAGACAGTATGTCTATCCTAAAGTGACACTCTGGTTCTTACACAAAACAAGGACTTATAACGCCACAAACCTTTCATTTCAAAAGTCAAACCACAACAGGAAATATTCAACACCCATTTTCAGAAAAAAAACTAGTACCACATATTCGCCAACATAATCCCAAATGCCCCTGCTAGCTAAAATGATATTGCCATTAGTCTAATGGAGTAGCCAACTCCTTCTAGGGACAGATTAAAAGTGGTGATTCTACCATTCAATTTATTCCAGCAACCCAGAAACGAAGAAAACAAAAAAGGTGAAAAAAATATAAAAACCTGTTTGGGAAAAATTCAAATTGGTCCCGGGACTTCTTCTCCCCTCCTATGTTCAACGCACACTCACTGTTAATACCCGTGGTCACACTCTGTCTTTCTGCATTCATGTCCGTAAACGGCAATCGAATGGGGCTGACTCCAGCAGACTCGGGCATGGAGACGAACGTGAGGCTGCTGCTACCGCATGACTTGGGGCTTGTATATCTCGTATCAGAGCTTGAGGAGTTGTCGAGGTCCTGGCAGTCCACCCGAACCTCATCTTTCCTGACACAGGCCCCCGTCAACCCCAGCTGCCACTGCCTGAAACAGAAGTTGCAAACCCTAACAGTGTCCCACTCTTCCGGCGGAGTCTCTAGTCCGGCAGGGGGTGTGGGCACCCAATTCGAGGTGCACCTGGCACAGAAAATCCGGCCACAGTGCCGGCAGTGGTGCCGGCGGTTGAACAACGTGAACTGCAAGTCGCATTCATAGCATACCCTGCAGCTCTGGTCAGGCATCCAAAAGTCCCTTGACACATGTGCAGGCTCTGACCGCCATGGAAGCCAGGATTTAAGTAGTCCGACAAGATCCGACAATGTCCTGTTTGAGCCGTCCATTGGATTAACAGCTCTGTTTTAACTCTCATGCTGATAATCTCATCTTTGTACCGAATCTAGAATTCATTCTTCGTATGTCGTCAGTTACCGAGGGCAACAAACAAACCAATCAACAACTTTCACTATCAATTAGAGTAATTCAATTACTTGAGCAAATCCTCAGAAGTCCCTCTACGTTCTGGAATTAGAAAAAATCGAAATTTCGCTATTTGGAATGCAGAAAGACAATTATCAATCCAAAATTACTCGACAGATCAAACACATGTGAATGCCCGGAACTGAAGTCATTTCACACAGCTTTTGCTTGATCAACATTTTCGAACACATGCAAAGTAACCCTAAAATCGAACATTCCCATAAACAAACTTCCGAAATTCAGATGGCGACCCAGTAACCGGAAAACAAAAATGATAATGATTCAAAATTAACCTCTCCCCCACAAAGCTAGAAACAAAATTGTATCCGAATCAAACCTTCAACCTGCAAGCGCCAATACGTGTCCTCGTATGAAATCAACTCAATTCAATCCAATTAAAAACTCTCAACGCCGAACTTTCAGGTGAATTCGGAAAGCAAGCATGCCCATGGATAAAAGGAATTAAATGCGGACAAGGTATCTAAAAAATAAACATCAACTTATTACATCAATCATGCAAAACATATGTGCGCATGTATTACAACGGAGAGAAAAGGATTGATTAGAAAGGGACTTGTAAATGTGAAAAATAAGTGAAAAATAAAAGGCAAAATTGCATATTAATACACCACCTTTCATGTTTTTGCAATTTAATCACCACTTTTACAATTTTACAAATTAATCACCACCTTTACTATTTTTTGCAAATCGATACATAAATGACGGTTCCGTTAACGAAAATCTGACATAGCATTGAGCCACGTCAATGCCATGTCAGATTTCTGTTAGATTTCATTAACGAACCGTCATTCATGTATCGATTTGCAAAAAATAGTAAAGGTGGTGATTAATTTGCAAAATTGTAAAAGTAGTGATTAAATTGCAAAAACATGAAAGGTGGTGTATTAATATGCAATTTTGCCAACAGAATAGAGTCGCCCAATAAGAGACTTTCACGTTTCTTGCGGACTTTCATTTCCAAATCTTGTGCAGAGTGTTACTGCGAACTGCTTTATTTTTATTAATAATTAAAATAGGCTATAAACTACACCTATATAGTACCTTTTTTTTTAGTACTTTAAAACTTAATCATCCCAAATTTTTCATTTACCAACACTAAACTTTATTACATATTTATATTATTAATAAAAATAATATTTCATCTACATATTTTTTGAATTATCATTTTTTAAAAATAATCATTATTAAATTTTTGCATAATTTTAATTTATATAGTTTCATTTTGTTATTAATGCAATTTACTAAAGATATTTATTATTTTGTATTATAAATATGTAAAATATAAATTAATAATAATAATAATAACTTTGTCCAAATAATAAATAGTTCACATATTTATGTCAAAAAGTAAAGTTGGTTGCAACTTAAATGAGAAGTTAACTAAAACAATAAAAAATTGAGAATAACATAAAATATAAACCTTCTATAGAGAAATAACAAAATTCAAGCCTTAAATTGATACAATTACAAAAAATTAAGTCTTGTACTTTATATAATTAATGAATGTGCTAAGCTTAAGTAGCAAACCCGTATGCTTCGGAATATAATGTGGCAAAATTTAATCCTTTATTATTTGGCTTGAATAAATTTTAATTTATATTCAATCTAAAAATAATTAGGTATAGGTTATCCATAAATATGTTGATTATTTATGGTCATTTTAAATGTATTAGTTGTATTTTAACATCATTCTTCTATTATAACCATTGAATTGTAAATATATTTTAGAAGTTAATAATTTTTGTAACTTTTTATCGATTTTACATATATAATATATCAAATTGATGAGATTCGATTCGATATCCATATTGTATGTATAAAATAAATAAATTATATTTATCTTTATAATAATAATAAATTTTTTTATTTATATTAATTAGCAAAATAAAATTATTTATTAATTAATATATTTATGTTAAGAGTAGTTATATTGTATATGTTAGAGAAATTATTATAATATAACACAAGTAAGTCACATCTATTAATATACAAAGAGACAATGATATTTATTTGAAATAGTAACTAAAAATCAGTAAAAAAATATTTGGTTTCCCGCCTAGAAATTCAGCTTTACTAAATTGGGTATTTTTTTTGGTCAAATTTTGAAAAATCCGGCCTTCATTAATGTAATTAATGTACAAAATTATTTTGATCAAATATTGCGGCTATTACCTTTATTAGTTGCATGATTTAAACTTGATATATAATATATTTACGAAACTTGCGGCTATTACCTTTATTAGTGTCATGATTTAAACTTGGTATATAATATCTTGAAAAAAAAGATTGTTATTTAAAATTAAAAATCAAAAAAATAATTATTCATAACTTGCGGGTCTATATAAACTTGGACGTAAACGAAATAGTCAATTAGTTATAATTTAATAAACTACTTCACTACTTATTTTTTTTATTTGAATAGTTTATACCAAAATAAATTTATTTTAATTAACGAAACAACATAAATTTTATATTTATACTTATTATTAACATAGGTTGTTAAATATATGATTCTATTTTACCAAAATAACTATTTTATAGAATCACATTATAATCATTCGAATTTATGAATAAAAATTTGAAATGACACTTACTTTGAAACGAATATAATATAATTTATTATCAGTTATGTGCACCGCACGAGTTGTGTGTTAATTTTAAATAGACATATTTATGTAATTTTGCACAATTTAACTTTATATAACATTCTCAATAAATTAATATAGGTAAATTGTATTACATATTGATTCCATATTTTTAATTTATAATTATTGTTTAATAAGAATTTGTAACTTATAAATATTAATGAATATTTCTTACCCGTGCACTGCACAGGATTCATACTAGTGAGCAACAAGTGTCATTCTAAAATATAAATAAAATATATTTTTTATAAAAAAAATTGTTTAAATTTTAAAACACTTTTTCACATTAATTTAAAATTTAATAATAATTTTTTAGCAAGAATCCGTGTAATACAGGTGTTGTACTAATGTTAGTAATCAATGTTAATATGAACTTCTATCTATGCATATTAAAAATTTTAAAATTATAAAATAAATGACTAACTTAAATTAAAATTACATTTTAAAAGTTATTAAATTTTGTATTTATTATTATTTTTTTCATATATAATATATCAAATTAACCATCTCTTGACCAATTTCGATTTGACATCAATAGTGCATATACAAAATAAATAGTTATATTTATCTTAATAATAAAATTAATTTATCTATTTATTTACTGAAAAATAAAATGATATTTACCAATTAAATGAATTTATCTATAAAATCTAATTGTATGGTATTAGTTAGAAAATTTATTTATAATACAAGACAAATAAGCCTATAAATGATATGTTGACATATAAATAACAATTAATATTTTTACGAAAATGTATCTGATGGGTCTACTTCTAGATCTGAAGAGAACCGGTGGATTTGAGCTCAGATCTGCTTGAACCGCCTCTGAATCGTAAGAATACCTGCAAAAACTCAACGTCGGAGGTGTTTCCGGCGTAGAGCCTCCGACGCTCAAGTCAGTATGAGAGTGATGAAGGGATGCTGCGCAGCAGCTATGAGGAGAGTGTGGAACGAATGAGAGTTAGGGTTTGGGGTTACTTCACCTCCTTTATACAGGAGTGAACACTCACTTGAAGTACCTGAAATGCCCTGGTCGGCTGACCTGTAAGGTATAAATTGCCCTAGTCGGTTCGTCTCCCCTTGCTGCTGAGTCATCACAAGATTCCTTCTTATCCTTTGGAGTATGTGGAGCCTTGAGTATGTTACAAGTGACTTGAGTCGTTAGTGTACCTCACGTCTCGAGGTAAGAGGAGTCGACCTTGAGTATGGACGAGTCGACTCGGGGTCCTCTGATTATTCGGAGGCTACGCTCTTGTTGACTCTTCAAGTAGAAGTCGGGTATCAGGGGGTCGACTAAACGAAGTCGACCTCTAGGAATTGATCCATAGGAAGACGACCTCTGGGAGTCGACTTTGTAGGAGACCTGCCGTTTCTTGTGACCATTTGATGAGAAGTCGACTTCAACGTCGACAGGTGCATTTCGACATCTCGAACGGTCCGAGCCACTATCCGGTCGAGTAAAGAGCCTTTGAGCCGGTATATCTTTATATGGCTATATCAGTATCATTTAATACTCGGTGTTAAATAATAATAATATTTTTCCTTTGTTATATAATAATAATAATAATAATAATAATAATAACAAAAATTCTTCTTAGAAGCTGCTTTTCCATTTTGGGACGAAGGATTCCTTTAGGCATAATCACGACGCAAATTCTAATTTCAATCAAAACTAACACTGATATGTGGCATAGATCAGCGTCTTTCATCCTCGATAAGCATCACCTCCAACAAAGCGACACCGTATCAGCCTCCGACAGCCGCCCCCTCTACCCCGCCTCCACCGCCATGGCAGCTGAAAACCCCAACCCTAAGATCTCCCTCTACTATCAGACCCGCGCCGCGCACCACGGCGTCGTCACGAGCGACTGGCTGGAGCAGGCGCAGGCCGCCGCCGAAGGCCAGAGGCCCGAAGACGCCGTCTCCGGGAGTTACTTATCTGGAAGTGAGGAGGAGAGTGGGGGTTTTAACGTGGTGGATGAATTTAATAATTGGAGGAAGCAGCCGGACTTGGCCGAGGCTGTGGCGGCGATTAGGTCTCTGGCTTCCGTTATTCGATCGAGTCAAGCTACAACGATGATGGAGCTCGAGATTGAGCTCAAGAAAGCCGCTGATTTACTCAAAGTAAGTGAATCCTTTTTTCTTGTTTGAGCTACTGTTTGAAGCGTTGAGGTGCCTAACAGCCTGAGTTGAGCTTGGTGGAAAATGTGAAAAATGTAATTGAAAGGAAACATTTTTAATCTAGGGTTTCAGATTACAAGGTGTAGATCAGGGCAGTGAAAAGGTCTAGTATCACGTAGTAGCATTTGAAGTTATTTGAGGTATTGGAATGCATACATTGTAGTAATGATTTCCAGCTGAAGTGAATGTGATGCAAACAAAATCTGTGAATGTTTCCAAGTACATAGAAACCTGCAGAATCCTGATTTTTATGTATTTAAGTTCTTCGAGAACGAGAAGCTGGGCGCTCTTAGGCATTACCAAATAAGAGGGTGAACACTTGATGTGTTTCTATCAATTAAGAAAATGGATTTGAACTGGAACTTTATGCATATACCATATAAAACACGATTTTGTAAGTGGTACAGCTCCTGCATTCCATGGGATCATAGTTTTTCATTTTTATTTTTGAATTTTATAGTACAAGTTGGTCTTTTAATAATTCTTAGTTCATGTTTATTTTTAATGTCCAACAAGTGAACTGAGGGGCCAGACAGTCTTATGGTGATGAAGAACAAAATAAATCCTGAAGAATTGGATGTTGCACAATAGTATTATATCAAATGGTTCCTCAAAAAATGTAGACAATAACCTCAGTCAGCCAAGAATATAGTGGTTAGTGTCTTAGTGATAAACGTTATTGCATGGGTTTGGATGTCATTACTGAAACAGAGGTGATATAGTTAAGTATTAAACAATGTAACAGTAATATATAGGGTAGGGTTCTAATAAAAAACAAGTCCTAGTGTGAGAATTGTATATGATGCTATTTTTACTTGTATACAATGCTACTTTTTATATCATATGGTGCTACCATTTACACAGATTTTAATCCATCCTAATTAAAAATATCACTCAACACAATTAAAAATAGTGTTTTCATGGGTTGCACCATATCCTATGTGTGTGTGTGTATATATATATACAGCTTATGCAAACTCTATTTAGATAGTTAACAAAACTTGACTATAATTATTTATAAGAGAACCAGCTATGCATATAAATGTGTTTGCTACGAACTTTCATGATTTCCTTGCCCGTTTCTGTAGCATCATAGCTGACCAAGCAATAATACATGAACCATTTTATTGAAGAAACTGTAAATAAGTGATGAGATGAGCTGATTTATGAACACCTTTGATTTTTATGCAGTCATGGGACAGTACCTCTATCTCTTTAACAGCTGGATGTGATCTGTTCATGCGCTATGTGACAAGAACGTCGGCTTTGGAATATGAAGATTTCAATTCAGCTAAGTCTCGCCTAATTGAACGTGCTGAGAAGTTCGGTGAGATATCATATAAGGTATTGATTGGCTCAAAAATTTGGTTCCTCCCATGCTTCCCTGTCTCCTTTTTTGTATTCACATTTCAAAGTAATTGACAACTGTTAGCTGATTCTCCTTATGTCAGGCTCGGAGAATAATTGCAATGCTAGGCCAAGACTTTATCTTGGATGGTTGTACTATTTTAGTTCATGGCTTCTCTCGAGTTGTGTTGGAAATATTGAGAACTGCTGCACACAATAAAAAGAATTTTCGAGTTTTCTGCACAGGTACGCATGTCAATGTTAATCTGATTACGTAACAGGAGTCAATAGGATAAAATTGTCCCAATAATGCAATCGAAAAAATGTTAATTACAGATTACTTACTATATATCTGTATATAAATAAATAAATATATGTTATAGGTATCAAGTTGCACGTGCATCTATTAGTCTTTGAAATTTGAATGTGCCCTTTGAGATATATTATGTGATAGTAGGATTCTCTGTTAATTCTGTTAATGAAATATGTCAATGGGTATGCCGCTGTTCCTACTTTTAGTCGTATCCATTGACACATGGAGTACTAGCATCTTTATATCCAATCCATTATTTAACTCATTGGCAATGTGAGATTTAATTTTAAATGTGCACAAAATGCAGAGGGGAGGCCGGACAGGACGGGACTTAGGTTATCCAATGAGCTTGCTAAGCTTGATGTTCCTGTTAAGCTGTTGATAGACTCTGCTGTGGCTTATAGCATGGATGAAGTTGATATGGTGTTCGTAGGAGCAGATGGAGTGCTTGAAAGTGGTGGTATTATAAATATGATGGGCACATACCAAATTGCTTTGGTTGCTAAAAGCATGAACAAACCAGTTTATGTTGCTGCAGAGAGCTACAAGGTAATGGATACTGATCTTTCTTTTCCCACTTCTAATTGGTTGTCGTGAAGTTGTATAAGAAGCCTCTTTAATGTAAAATGCCACTAAATCTCCTTGGTCTGCTTATCCATGACTTTGCATCTGAATATACGATTGGGTTAGGAAATGTTTGCAAGGACTTCAGATAGTTTTTTTTTTTTTTTNAGCGAAAAATAGTCGTTTTGTGGTTCTAAAAAATAATAGAAAACATCAAGTTGAAAAGACCGCTAAGGATCTCCACAACTTGTCTTTCATGATTTTATCTTTGCATCTTTAAAATTTCTGATCACATTACATTCAAAATATATTTTAAAAATGCCCTTGTTAATTTCAAGCAAGCAATTACTTTCTGTACCCACCCACCCATCCTATATTAATGAAAGTATTGCAGGTAGCTCGTTAATTTCCAAACCATAGGCATTCTGTGTATTAGCTGACGATATCAAACCTTGAGGATAACTTGATAGTTAAACTCATAATTATCCAGAAAAGTCGTCAACACTGATGTTTTTCCTTGCAGTTTGCTCGTCTGTATCCATTAGATCAAAAAGACATGGTTCCTGCCTTGCGCCCGATCGATTTCGGAGTACCTATCCCATCCAAGGTTGAGGTTGAGACATCAGCTCGGGATTATACTCCGCCACAGTACCTCACCTTACTTTTTACAGATTTAGGTGTCCTAACACCGTCAGTAGTAAGTGACGAGCTCATCCAACTATACTTATAAGGCTACAAGAAGGTCTGCTTTTCTCAACTTTTCTGGCATTGCTAAAGCATACCACCGCCACTCAAAGCTACATCACAACTTTGACATGTATGGCAATATATGTGTGTGGTATTCCTAATGTATTTGATTTCATGATTATGCGGTTATCAAACGAATCTCTCCTCAAATCTTTGCGCCCCAATTTTGTGTTCACTCAGTTTATCCTTGTACGTTTTGATAAAATTCTGGGACACTATCGAATGGAAACCTCAAGGGGCCAATGGTGTATTGTTCTAGTAATTATAATCATGAAATATAAGCAAATTTAAAATGCTAGAGTTATAAAGTAATTATGTATAGGTTTGTAGGTTAGATTATTTCAATCTTTCTTGTGAATAGTTTAGAAGTGTACTAATTTGTTGTTTGTACTTTTTGTTGGGTACTAGAGGATCCACAATGCTTTAAATCAAATTTTAGTTGACTTTAGTCTTAGATGACATGAGTAGAACTCAATAAAAGTAATTAAATTCATTCCGATTTAAGTTTTAGATGACATGGATAAAAGTAAATAAAAGTAACTAAATTTATTCTAATGCAAAGACAAAAAAACTCTCTACTTGGTCCACCTTTGCAATTTTTACTTTTTTTTAATATCTTTTCCAACACTTATTTTCCTTTTATTACTTCACAATTTATTTACTTTCTTTTCTTCTTAGCCGAAAAATATGTCAAAATTTAATGTTAATAAATAATATATATCAAGTTTAGCTAAAGCTTTTTATTTTAGGAAATTTGAAAATGATCTTGTCGGTCACATTACAGAGATTGATAGGCATGTAATCGAACCACGTGCTTGAGCTGAGTCTTTTGGGAATCAAAAAAGTCGAGATGACAAATCGAAAAAGAAAAAATCCAACACGTGACAAACCTAATAATTGATCTAAAATTGATCCATCAAAATTTAATTGTTGTAAAATCATCTATTTCATTGGTTTAACAAGACAGAAATTATTTTATATTGAATCCCACCTAAAGTCGCCACTCACCGGCATGAAGAATACCATTCGTAATGAAAGCGGACGGTGGGTAAATAGCACTCAAAAACGTGCTTTCCTATGCAAAGGAACAAGTTAAAAAATTCCCATCATTCGAACAATAATGAAGGAAAATATTTACATGCACAACTTTCACGTTTTATTAAATCTAAACCTTAATGGGCTCTACACCACAAAAAGTAGATAGACCGCATACAAATAAAAAGTACTTGTCTCAAATTTCTTGGCTTCGTCCATCCAA
This sequence comes from Striga asiatica, assembly GCA_008636005.1. Classification (NCBI taxonomy): domain Eukaryota; kingdom Viridiplantae; phylum Streptophyta; class Magnoliopsida; order Lamiales; family Orobanchaceae; genus Striga; species Striga asiatica. The sequence goes on along the minus strand of BKCP01007181.1, from coordinate 1,422,385 downwards.
TAACAGTTCTTAAACTAAATTGTATTTTCAAATAAAATTAGAGAAGAGATATATTTGAAGCATAATATAATATTCCTGTTTATGCGTTCTTCTTATCTAACAGCAAAATCTTTTAAAAACAAAAACTCTAAAAGTTAGAAATATATTGGATAATTTGAAGCACAATATAATATTCCAATTTATGCCCTTCGGATATACACATAAAAAATTCAACTTTTGGAAATGAGAATACAGCTGAAGCACATTATAATATTCGAAATTTGGGTACTTTATTTTCTTCGCAAATATCCTCAAAATGATATTTTGTTTTGTTTTATTCTAAACTTGATTTTCTCAAGAAAACCATATCAATTTTATCAATTTAAATTACACTGTTTTGTACGATAAATCTATGTATTCATTTTTTTCAACAAAAATAATATGTACCATTTAAACATAGAAAAGGATTGTATTATAAAAAACACAAAACTTGTACCAATTATCCACGTGTTAGAAATGTGTACCACTTTCGTCATGTGAGTGTGTGTGTCCATTTTCCTCGCACTAAAGCCCATTAAATATCCGAACTCCCCACAACCTCACAATCTTCATCAGTCATCAAAATCACTTCACTCTGCACATAGATTCAAACACACACATAGAGTCTTTTAAGATGTATTCAACGATTAGGAGCAAGAAAAAGGGTTCAATATATGTGGATGATGATGATGAAGAAGGGCTGAGATTAATCCTCAAAAGGCTTGCAAATGTAAATTCAAATAATATTGTTATCAAGCCCATTTCGAAACCATTAACCTGTGGCTGCTATCTCAAATCGTGCCATCTTTGCACCAAGCCCTTGAGTCTTGATAAAGAAATTTATATGTACAGGTGGGCATATTACCAAATTAATCATCAAAAATTGTTTTTTTTTTTTAAAAATATATATATTCTGATTTTGTCATATGAAATTGCAGGGGTAATTTGGGATTTTGCAGTGTGGAGTGCAGAGACAGGCAGATTTATCTGGACGAGACAAAGGAATTAGAAATCGCGACCAAAACTATATTGTCAACTTTCCGGCAGAGCAACCGCCGCGAAGGCGGCGGCCGCTGCGAGACCCGCCGGCTCTTGGGAGATTTTCGGACGCGCGGCCGCCCTTTTCCGGCTCAGAAGAGTCCAATTATTTTCTTGTAAAAGTCAGAGGATGAATTTTTTTACTTTTAGCTAAATACCTTTTTTTTTCTCTCTCCTTTCTTTTTGGTCCCTTTCGTTTTGCCTTCATTTTTTTGAAGGCTCTGCGAGTCTATTTGTGGCCTAGCAAGTGATCTAAGAGTGACGGCACGTCTTAACGCGCCTTCTACTTGCTTAGGATGAAATGATGAATCATACGTGGCACTATTCAATCATTCATTTAGAAACCAATTTCTTTATGATGTGTTCTAAGTCTAAGGGGTGATTCGATATGAATTCAACTAGTAAAAAACTAGTTTTTTTTAACTATTGTTAAATTTTAAAAAAAAGTAGTATGGTTAGTTGTTAATGGATATATTAAAATATTATTTAAATTAAAATAATTAAAGTTGATTTGATGTAAAAGTAAGAAAAAATGATTGGAAGTGATGGTTAGTTAAAATTATGTGAGTGGGTGAATAGTGAATTAAAGTTGATGTGATGTGTAATAATGATTGGTTAATATTATTTAATTATATTGATGATAATGGAGATAGTGAAGTTGAATTAAAGTTGAGTTAAATTTGAGTTTTGAGTTGAATATTTACTGTGCAAATTATATACAATCACACCCTAAAGAACCAAGTTCAATTACAAAAAATGTTGTGTATGAAGTTTTCAAGGATATATGATGTTTATTTGTTATATAATACAATTTTTTTTTATGTAATTTATTTGATTACATTCCGTGTAAAGTGTCCAATTATATAGTAGATCGATAATAAGATGTATGGTGTTTATTTGTTAAACAAAACAATTTTTCATTTTATTGGGACTGAATTTAATTTTAAATTTATAGTGTAAAGTCTCCATAAATCCAATGGTATTAGATTATTTTCTGTTGCATGGAGGAAAAATTACGCATTTTCCATTTGTAATACCACTTAATCTAGAAAAAATTCGACTTGCAACATAAGACAATGGTGCCGTTTTGATAAACTGGTTATTCTTACCTCACTTATCATTTCGGACAAGGCACCAATGATAAACAAGTATTGCTTTCAGTCAGTCAATAGGACTTTAAAGCAAAATCTCTCTATATATAATTTCAGAATGCACTGAGTCTACGTAGCAAACTCTCATTCTTCGAAATCTTATTTGGTAAAACATTATGGTTTGAAGTTAGGTTTGGATATAAATTAATATTTGTATTAATTGTATTTTAATATCATTACCTATTATAACCATTGAATTACAAATATATTTTAAAAGTTGATAACTTTTATATTTCTTATCGGTTTTATATATATCATATATCAAATTAATCATATTTTGATGAACTTCAATTTGACATCCATATTGTATATATGAAATAAATAAATTATATTTATCTTTATAACTTATCTTTATAATAATAATAACACGGGTTGACATTTTTAATTAATGTATGGGTGTTTAATTATTATGATATTTATTTCAAATCTAATTAGTATGTTGTCAATGTAATAAAAATAAATAATTATTTATATAAATTCTAAAATTACATATAAAGGTAAAAACCTTTGAAGCACGACTGATACAACACTTGATGTATTAGATATCTAATTAAGTAAAAAAATTACTTTTGCTTAATATTAAATAAATATATTCTACACTTATGCATATACATATCACAATATTATTACTATTTATTTAAGATATATATTTTTGTACTTATGTAATAGTAAATAATATCGATATTTTTATATGATATAAATAAACAAATTCAACATAAGTTGACATTTTCATTTAATGTACGAGTTTTAAATAATTATGATTAAAACAATATAATTTGACAATTTAATTAAAACTCAATGTAATGTTTTATATAAAATTAAATTATTTTAGTTTCTTAAAAAAAAATTAATATTTTTTACAAAAACTTTCTAATTCAACATCCGTGTGATACACGAGTATTGTACTAGTTAATTATATATATAGAGCAATAAAAAATGTATGGGACAAT
>BKCP01007181.1:1401694-1414218 GCA_008636005.1 Striga asiatica | reverse complement strand
GAAGAAGAAGAAACACTCTGACTAATTATTAGAAATTGTGCCTCACATTGCATTTATTGGTACATTTTGTTTTTAAGATAGGACTAGTGGCTAAGTGTGGTGGCCCCATTTGTGTGTTCAAATGTATCTGTATATGGTTTGACAGGAAAATAAAAACGAGACCTTTGAAGAATTGCAAGAGCTCTTTGATGAGATATTCCACAATGACACTGAGTTGTTTGGGTGTTCTTCTCGTTCGGCCACGCCTCCAACTGAGTTATCTTCACAAGATTCGTGCAACGAGCCTTCTTTTTCCATCTCAAACAAGAGAAACTTATGTGATATGAGCTCCACCGATTTCGGTGTGGAAGGCAACCAGTTCCAAGGGTTCTGCTTTGGGGTATGCATGTTTGTCTTTTACCAATACCTATTTTTAACCTCTTTTAAATATTATTTACCAGTACTCATGAGTACTCCATTGTCCTATGATTTTGATATGAAGTTGAAATTTCCCAATTATTTGATAGTAGGTAATAACATGACAAAAAATCTAAAGAGAACTTTTATCAAGATGTTCTTGAACTTTATTGAACTGTTTGATGTATCATACCTTATATTTATTCCTTTTATTTTTATTCTAATATTGGAAATTTCATTATATCATACAATATGATTCATTATGTTGAGATTTTTTTCATCCCACAAAACGATAAGATATTTTACGCTTGTGTTATCACAAAATCAAGATTTGATCAAATTATTTACAAATTTATTCGAGATTAACATGCGAGATGCAGTTTGGTGAGCAAATTATTTACTTTCAAATTCTGTTTTTATTAGTTTGCTTTCGATGCTTTCCTTTTAACTATGGAATCCTTTGTTTAACCGTATCTGCTCATATGAAGACAAATGGAAATTCGGGAAAACATCGAGCTGGGGAGAGCAGCCGGAGAAAGAATAGAAAGATGGGCCAGCTGTAAATGGAGAGATGGGCCAACGCAAAAGATTATAACGGGTCAGAATGTGGTACTCGAGTGTGTCTAGATGAATGTTGCCCGGTTTATTGAGCCGAAAGTTACATTTTGTAAGTCGCTAAACATTTACCTTACTCGGCATTTGAGTGCTGGGCTAAGATGGAATATGTACATGGGTGAGCAATTTCAGAATGGTTCGTATTCGTGTTCTTCCATGTTCCAGTTTGAAGTTTTGAGGGGTTTGTGTTGGTGCAATCAAGTGTAGCCTTTTAGTAATTTTTTGTTTTTATTTCCCTCATTAGGTTCTTGCTTTTATAAGAGTTGTATTGTATGAAGCTCCGAGCAGTTGAGATATTCTTTGACTTTTTAAGAGTTCCTCTTACAAAATTAAACTTATTTAAATACAAAAAAATTACAAACTAATAAAATAAGTTATAAACCAACTTATGGTATTCACCAGACATACTTATAATAGAAAATGAATTTTTTTTCTTTCAAATGAACATTGTAACTATAAACCATTCCTCGTTATCCATAAATATCTTTCTTCATCAATTGGTTAATTGTCAAGTATAGTAAATATCAGTAGTGATGATCGTGTGATTCCTCTAAAATCTCGCTAAGCGTATCGGATTTTCATTAAAATATTCCACGGCTCCGAACAAAGCCGCTTTAGCCGGGAGCCACCAATTTTCTCATAACCATCGAAATCCAAAAGAAAAATAAAAATCTAAATTATTCAAATAATGCCTAATTTTATTATGTACGCTTCTATATAGACCCCCTAACCCTCCACAAAACACATTTTTATCATTTAGAAAAAAAGTACCAAAAAAGAAGTTACGTTTACTCAATTCACATCATCTTCTTTGTAACAGTCGTATATCAGTCTCGCTATCAATTCTTACTCTCAGAAAAATTCATATACGGTTGTTGCAAAAAGGAAATTATTTCAAATATTTTGTAATTGAAAAAAAAAAATTGAATTTCTACATCAATTAATCATGGGATTTCTCCACAAACTCTGGGACGAAACTTTGGCGGGCCCCGCACCAGAATCGGGCCTCGGTAAGCTGCGGAAGTACAACTCTTTCAACGCTGCCGGGCCGCCGCCGCCCGATGACGTTCAGATCTCTCGGAGCATCACCGTCCTACGTGGCAACGCCCACCGGAATCTCACCGTCTCCGTTGGCGCTCAATCGGCACCTTCATCTCCTTCTGGATCCACTGCTCCAAATTCGCCTTTTTCGCGTATGAATAATTTCCATTTTATATGCATAAAAATTGATATTTTCGGATTAAATTGATCACAAAAACACAGCCTAACCGTGAGTCTGGTTGATTCGTCATATGCTTGCTTGCGACAAATTCATATTATGCTATGAAAATGAAATGTCATATTTTTATTTATATTGTGCTTTAGAATATGATGATATTTTAATTTAAAAGAATGAATATTGTCTAATTATTGGATATCATAATTCTAACATCAGATACTTCAAGATTGTCATTGTTCCAAGAAAAAGAAATAAACAATATTTGTGTAAACCATGGCGTCAATGTATAGTTAAATAAACCCACCTTAATAAAGTAAAAAAAAAAAATTAATTGCTAGCTAGAAGATACAAAAACTAATTAGATTTTCCTATGTCACAACTCACACATGTTATCATAATATGGCCAACTCGAGTGTAGTTTCTAATTTCTACAAATAATCATGCTGCTTTATGCAGCATTTGTGAATGGAAATCTACCTGTTGTGTTTCGGAATATATTTCACTTTCTTTCAGGGTTAATATTGTACTTTTGATTTACTTTGGGGGTATTTTTAGCAAGTAGCCCGGGCGGGAATGTTAAGAAGCTGTCGAGGAGAAAATCTGCTGCTAATGCTATGCACAACTCTGATCCCAAGAGCCCCACAAGTGGCTACGATTGGTTGGTTTTCTACTTTTTTACCATTCCTTCTTCAAGAAATTAGTCATATTCAAGATTTTCTTATATAATTTTTGTTAATTCTAGATTAAAATGATAAAATCTAACTAATTAACTGCGTGATGCTACATACCGTAGACTTTTCGGTACAATACATAAATGAGGCAATTTGNNNAAAAACACTTTTTTTCAACCACCTCACTTCTTATTTCAAAATCTTTAGGTCAAACAATTGCATTTTATTTCCAGGATTCTGCTAAATTCATGGGACCGTTGAATGGCTTTGGAGGAAAGTGAGAATGAAGAAAAATGACACATTTGTAAATATTACCCTTAAATTTTATGTTCATATTATGTACAGTAGTGTTTTTTTTAGCTAGTCATATATTTAAGATGGATCCTGTTGAGAAGTGGATCCAATCAATGTTTGTGGTTATTTTAATTTGTTGCAAGATTATGGAGTCCTTCTTCTAGTGAAGAAAGTGATGTAGTATTAATTTGTATATAATTCCTTTACTATTTTTATAAGACATTTTCGTTGATTTTTGATAATTTAGCAATTTATCCGTTGATGCTTTAGGGATTCCTATAGAAAACCAGTTATTAAAAATAGTCTGATTTGTTTCTGTTTGATATTTTATGGTTAATAATTTAATTTATGTACAGTTAAATTGAATAGAAATATTCTATAGGAGTTGTATTCAACTATGATTGTCGTAGATTTTACAACTTTTACAAATAGGCAATGTTGGTGTATTTTGTTCAAACTTTAATGACTTTGGTGTTGTAATATCTATTATCTATATATATATATTCAATTAATGCGGATAGCCTACTTTTCCCGCTCATTTTTTTGAGTTATTTTTAGTATGTTTACTTAAAATTATATTTGTTTTATAATCCGTATTCTAATATTTAATAAAAATTGTAACGGCCATGTCTTAAAAATTAATATAATTGCACTCTTTATTTGGTAAGTAAAATTATATTTTTTATGTACCTATTATAATATTGTAACTATATCTATTCTTTCTTCTGATTTTACATTTATTTAACATTTCAATTTTACGTTACTCATGCTTATTTTTATTCATTTTAATTAAGGCAATTATTTGAAGTAAAATAACATGTAGTTTTTGAATTTTGCTTAGGAAATAAATTTTCAAAAATAAATCATAACAATATCATTTATTTTGTCTTTTCATTTGTAAAGATTTCATTATTAATTAATATATATATATATATATATATGATAAATAATCCTACCTATTTTCTTCCAGCCATTTTAGTAATGTAAATTAATGTTAGTTTTATCAACTTATCTTTGGTAATGTTTTTATGTTTATTATTATAATAAAATATTCAAATTGTATAAAGATTAGGTTATTCATTATGTTCATATAATAATAGTCATTTATATATGGTAAATTATACATTTCTATTGCTCATATTTATCAATATATAAAAATCCAACTAAGAGTCTCTAATGTAATTTGATTATATATGTGATACATTGTATTAAATAAAATTTTGTTTTAATTATGGTTTTCATATATAACATTTACTTATTTTCACCTTTTTTTTGTAACCTGTGCATATGCACAGAATTAATACTAGTTATATAATACAATTAAGAAAAAATAAGAAAAAAAATCAAAAAATTAATTGCCATTGTTCCGCTCAAATTTCCCCCTCAAATTTTATTTGAAATATTTGGCTAACGTTTTCATTATTTTGGATGCGATTTGGTATATATCGGATAAAGTCAATGTTAACCAATAACCTTCGAAATTCCACTTCCTTTTTTTTGTCAAATCCGATTTTTATTATAGTAATAGATTTCACTTCTTTTTTTAAGCGATTATGAATAGTACTTTTATAATAAATTATTATTTTAATATGACTAATGTAAAAAGAATATGACATCATATAAAATTTTATAATAAATTATTATTTTAATATGACTAATGTAAAAAGAATATGACATCATATAAAAATTGATACACACCACATAATATTTCTTAAATTAAGATTGTTAAGCTATAAGGTAAAAAGAATATGACACATCATATAGAAATTGATACGCATCACATAATATTTTTTAAATTAAGATTTTTAAGCTATAAGATATTAGTAAAAACTTAACCTAAATAAAATATATTATTTTCTATAGATTAAAATATCATATTCCAGAAAAATCTCACTATAATTTTATTAACATGGTATGGTTTACTTGTTGTTGTTGTATGTAGAAGGTTGATTTGATAGAATAAATACAGTTAAGATCCGTGGGCATAACTGTCATTTCGACAAACCAAATGCCAGGTGGTTGTTTTAACTGTATGAATTGGGGAAGAAACATCAGTCTCACAATCATCAGCGACTGTCTTGTTTCCTCTGATTTCATCGCAGTTAAAAGATTTTTCTAGAATTTACATATTTTCCCCTCTTTTATTGGCAAAAAGAAACTAAAAATATAATAATTTTTTTTTTTTTGGAGTGAAAATCGCAAAGTAACAGCATCAAAAACACCATCCCTAGCAGTCTTCATCTTCACTCCACCACTTCTCCTACTTTCTCTCTCTACACATACATAGCTTCTTTTCTGTCTCTCTCTCTATCTCTGTCCTCACAGAAGCTAAAAACATAAATAAAACAAACATATATGCATACACTGTATCTACATTTTCATTTTTACGGAATATTAAATTAGTCAAGCGAAAAGTATGCTGTATTTGTAATTTTTTTTTTCTTGAACCTCCGCAAAATCCCCCCAAACCCCTTGCATTTTTGGAGTCGAACGCCCTGAGAAAACTTGCAGTAATCAAAGCCCTTGACTCGTCGATCGGGTGGGTAATCGAAGATCTCCGCATTGCCATTGTTGAGGTAAGATTTCCAATCTTGTCCGATCGTTTTAACTTTTTTTGGTAGGCATTACGATAATTTTGATTTTCAGCGTTTTTTCGGTGGATTTTTGCCAGTGCTTTGGACAAGTGTCAATGAACTTGTCCATTGCTTTTCGGTTGAGCTGATAACGGGATAAGACTGAGATGGAGCGGATGTTTTTAGCATTTCAATTTTGATTTTTCTGTGGTCAGATCTGAGAGAATATAAATTGTATATTATTTTCTGACTGTCACACAGGGGACGAAATGGTTCAGTTTTAAGTACATTGTATTTTATTGATGTTTTATTTTGTTGATGTGGTCCAATTTGAAGTTGGACTTTGTGTGATTGATTTAATGATTTAAGATCCCATTATATATGAATATTTTTTAAAGTATCTGGGTGCGTTTTAATCTGGATTTATATATTTTCTTATGGAGTTATATTTATCATTTTGTGCAGACTGTCATTGCTTAAATGGTTCTTGAAAAAGCTAGAACACTGGTATAAATCAAGATTTTTTTGAGATTGGTGCAGATGCATGAAAGACAAACAAGAGAGCAGTAGCTTTTCTTAGTTTGGCAAAGATGAAGCCAGACACGCCACTGGATTACGCTGTATTTCATCTGTCACCAAAGCACTCACGGTAGGAAATTTAGTATACTATGTTTGTTTGAGCTTGTTATGTTGTACAACTTATTTAAGGTTAGCTTCTTTTGGACAGATGCGAATTGTTTGTTTCCAGTGATGGGACCACAGAGAAAATAGCTTCAGGATTGCTTAAACCATTCATTTCACATTTACAGATTGCAGAGGAACAGCTCTCCTCTGCTTCACCGTCAGTTAAGCTTGAAGTTGGACGACAGAGAAATGCTGAAACATGGTTCACCAAGGGAACACTTGAGAGGTTATTTTTATTTGCAATTTGCTAAGCTGTTGGCTCTGTGCATCTAACTTGTGTAGTTCACAATCTTAATATTCAGGTTTGTAAGATTTGTAAGCACTCCTGAAGTTTTAGAGCTAGTCAATACCTTTGATGCCGAGATGTCACAGTTGGAAGCAGCTCGAAGGATATACTCTCAGGTACATATTTCTGTATTACATGATGGTTCAAGTGGTACTTTTGAAAGGATCTTGACTAAATTATTTTCTTAATTGATTTCAGGGAGCTGGAAATCAAGTTTCTGGTACGAGTTCTTGCTTCATGTTTTGATCTAATGCTTATTTTTTAGTTTTCTGCATTTTGGATTGCGTATGCCTGGATGGGGCAAACCCATTGAAAATATGTATTGATAGTTCCCTGTTTGACACCTCACGTGTGTTTTTATGTGTGTATTATTTTCTATTTTTCTGGATATACTATGGAACAAATATTCTTAAAAGTAAATTAGAATGAAACTCAGCCGAGTGTGACCAAAAACTTTTTAAATGAGACAACCTCCTGCATAAGCTGAGGAAGCTGGATGTTCAGAATTAGATCAAAACAGTCTTATTTTGGCTAAATAGTTATCCATGATTTCATAAGTTGAAAGCATAAGGTTTGAGATAATGTGTTATATTATCAGTTATGCCATTTGTTATTTTATGATATTTTTCAGTTAATTAGTTTAAGAAATCTTATGAACAATGCACAACCATTCTTCATTCTGCCATCCTCAGACAACTTACCATATTAACTGGTGAGTCGGTCCTGGCTTTCGTTGGCAAATTTTTATGCCAATTGACAGCCTACGGTGCTTACTTAAGAGAAAGAGTAGGACTTATAGTTTGAATGAATAATTCATCTTCTTGGTTTTACAGGGTACATGTCTGTAGAAACATGACTGCACCTTCTCTTCTAGTCTGATTGACATTGTAATTATGATTTCTTATTTTATTGTTTTCTGATTATGTAATCCAGGTGGAGGTGGATCTGGTGTGACAGCTGCAGATGATGCTACAAAGTATAACATTTCCATTCTATTATTTTTCTTTGTTTATTCTTTTTGTATTTTGTTCTCATAGTTGCTTGTGTGGAATGATCTCAATTAATACATTTCGCCATTACTCAAGATGATTTATTTTTCCAATGCGCTGCTCTGGTTCACATCTTGTTGGTATTTGGTATATTCATGAGAGTTAAGGTCAGGCTGTGTACTTTTTCTAGAATTTGATTAGATGGTGGCTAGACCGGTGAGAGAATCCATTTACGTTGTAAATACTAGTTAAATAGTGTATGAATTAATCTTGTATCATGGATGGCAAAGATTGAGATTAAGTTTATTTTGTCGTGGTACACTGGCCAAATAAGTGAAACTTGTTCCTATTTAGTTTGTCTTCCCTTGTAAATAACCTTTTTTTGCTTTCTTCTCAGTACTATTAACGGTTGGCCATGAGATAATTTTCATCAATCATCATCATTTCCCTTTTCTCTTCCCTTTACTTCCCCCATCCCTTAATTCTTTATTATTCTCAACATTACAGGAAGGAGCTTCTGAGGGCTATCGATGTAAGGCTTCTTGCAGTGCGGCAGGATCTATCTACCGCTTGTGCTCGTGCTGCTGCTGCCGGTTTCAACATTGATTCTGTCTCAGAACTTCAATTGTTTGCAGATCGGTTTGGTACTCATCGGCTAAAGTAAGGGAACTTTCTTTTACCATTTAGAAACATCTCCACAGTATAATTGTTCTGACTTCCAATACATTCAACCTTGCACCAGCAATATTGAATTAGTAGACTAACACGGGCTTATATATCCTTCATCCACTTGGCCCATTATTGCCTCAGACCTGAATTATTACAAAGTTCGACAAGCGTCACCGAATAGAGTAATAGGTCTTAGAACAGCAATGACTTTTATAGAGAACTTTCACTGAAATTTTTTTTGATTAATTTTTTATTTAGTTGCTTCTTAGTGGAATAAATTATTGGGTAAATGTATCTCAGAGAAGTCTTGAATCTGACCAGTAGTTACTGAAAAGAACAAGATTTCATAACTATTCATAGTCCCATTCCCCCAAATGTTTTTGTTTGTCCGTTGTTCTTCCTTTTCATATGGGCACTCAATATAACCTAGTCCTCCTGCTGTCTAACTTTGCAGTGAAGCATGTGGGAAATACCTATCACTAAGCGAGAGACGGCCTGAAATCATCCATCTATGGAAATACGAACCCAATGATCGGGCACTTCGTTCCTCGTATGGTTCAGACATGTCCATCGATGATGATCCTACTTCTCCACCATCCTGCCAAGAACCTGCCATGTCTGAGCAGCCCAATCCCCCGGTCAGCACTTACCCCTTAAGTCGTACAGTCAGCAGAGAATCCAGTGTTGACATGGAAGACTGTAAAAAGCCTTCCGAGGCCGTGCCAGAAAAAGATAGGAAAGATGAAAACTCAACTCCCAATCCGCTTTTGCCGGTTCAGCCAAGTCAGCATACAAGGCGGCTCAGTGTTCAGGACAGGATAAACATGTTTGAGAACAAACAGAAAGAGAGCTCCGGGGGAAAGCCTGCTGTTGTGGCGAAGCCTGCTGAGCCGCGTAGGCTGTCATCTGACCTTTCGGCATCAGGTGGACTCCCGGAGAAGGCGGTTTTGAGGAGGTGGAGTGGAGCTAGCGATATGAGCATTGACTTGAGTGTTGACAAGAAAGATTCTGAAAGCCCTGCCACAGTAGTTTCACAGGACAAAAAGGTTTTGAATTCAAATGATGATGATATCCCTGGGGTTTCTTCTGCCTCTAAACCAGAGATGAAGCTGATGTATCCTAGCTTGGGCCATGTTAGTGATAGTGGTGAATCTAAAGCAGTGTCTTTCAATAACTCTGAGCTGCTTTCTAAGTCTAATAAGTCTAGCTCGTATTTGGGTTCTAGTGAAAGTGATGGTTTGAAACATCAAGCGGTTGGAAATACTCAGTTGAGGTCTTTCATAAATAGGGCTGACGATCAGAACTGTTCGGAAGACAGCTGTAAAACTTCAGATAGTGCTAACAACGAGGGTGCTGTCAGGTTTCAGGATCCAAGGAAAGTGAAGGTTTCTGTAGGTGAAGAAGAATCTAGTGGGTCCCATATACGGATTATTGACCACAATGATCAAGCTTCTTCCATAACCAATACAAGGTCTTCCGTAAGCAAAGGAGGAAAACAGTATGAGATGTTTAATCAAAGGGAAGATTTAGAATCAAACGAGGAGTCTAGCAAGCAAAGTCAAAAAGCTAACCAAAAAGCTGCCGTAGAGTCGGGGATACTTGAAAGTGAAGCTGGTTCTAAAATTAAAAGGGCATTTGCTTCTCGTTATAAAGGTAATGAAGGTGTGAGTTCCACTTCTGCCCAGAAAGAGGTTAAATCTGTTGGGGAGATTGAAGTTGCTGAAAAGAAAATCTTACACATGTCTGCAAAAGTATCGACTACTTCTATGTTGAGCATTGATGATTCGGGGCCTCAAACACTGAAGTTGAATAGACAAGGTTTGACAGCTGAACTAAGCAAGAAGGTACGCGTTCAACGAGATGAAAGCAATTTTAGTGGCAACAGGATTCGGTATTCCAGTAAAATCGTGACAGAGGCTCAGGAAGGCTTTGATTCCTTTTCAACTCCACCTCTGGACCAAGTTCAAAGGACAAAACAGTCAAAGGTTAATCAGGAACTTAATGATGAGCTAAAAATGAAAGCAAATGAACTTGAAAGATTATTCGCTGAGCACAAGTTGCGAGTCCCCTCAGATCAATCCAACAGCATACGAAAAGGAAGGTCAGGTGAAAGAGAAACACAAGTTGATCCATCAAGTACTTTACAGTACACAAAACCAGTTCCAGACGTTGCTCCTCAATCGTCTGACATTCACCAGTCAACTGAACCCACTAAGAACTCGACCAAGTTCGATGTTGCATCACCCCTTGATGCTATAAATAAGAATTTTTCGGAGCTCAGAATAGAAGAAGGCTCTCGAGGGAAATCCTATGACCAGTATATGCAGAAAAGGGATGCAAAGCTGAGAGCTGAGTGGAGATCCAACAGAGCAGAGAAAGAAGCGCGGTTGAAGTCTATGCAGGATAGCCTTGAGAGGAATAAGTCAGAGATGAAGGCCAATCTCACAGGATCTGCAGAAAGACACAATTCAGTATCAAGTGCCCGTAGACGTGCTGAGAGACTCAGATCATATGGTAATAGCAAGTCGGTTATAAAAAGAGAGCAGGTAGACTTATACTTTTCTTCTGGAAATTTTTACACCTGATTGCCTCCAATGAATGGAAACGTCTTTTTTGTTTCCTAGTTTATAAGATTTACTGGAGTTAGTTAGTGTCCTGTTTTAAATTTTAACCGACTATATAGAAGTTTCCTTTTGGCAGCAAGACTTAGATTCTGTGGGTAGTGAGGAGGATGAGGAAGCATTGGATTTTACTGAGCAGAATCACCTCCATGGGAATAGGGCTTTAGATAAAAACACCTTGTTTAGGGATAGTGCTTCCAGTAGGGGTGCACAGGGGAAGAAGCATTTACCCGCCAACAGAAGCTTGTCATCCACTACCCCTCACGCCTCGGCAACATCCATCCCAAGATCTGTCACAAAAAAATCCGCAAATTCTGGGAAAAAGAAGAATGCAACTGGAGAATAATCCACTCGCACAATCCGTCTTGAATTTTTCTGACTCGAGAAAAGAAAATGCTAAGCCTTCTTCTGGAGACATTAAAACGACACGTTCACAGGTAAGAAACTATGCCCGCAGCAAAAGTACCAATGATGAAGCAGTTATTTCCAGGGAGAATAAGCCACACCGGTCGCATTCGTTGAGGAAAAGCTCCGAAAATCCCACCGACTTTGGAGAAATTTCGCTACTGGACTCTGACGGTGTTAATCTGACGCCAATAAAATTCGATGGCGAAGTTATGAGAAGTGTTGGGACAAAGCCTTTTCTGAGAAAGGGCAGCCGAGCAAGATTTGTTTCTCAAGCTAGTATTGCTAAAGAAAAGGCCTCCCTGGTGTCTGAGTTTGTTAAAAATGAGGAAGAAAACAACGATGTGGAATCTGGAACTGATGAGTTTGCTAGTGCAGATGAGAATGATGTTGATGAAGACTTCGAGGCTTTCAACTCTGAAGATCAGAAGATTTTTAGTAATGATGGGGAAACAAAACAGGGCCTGGAATCAGTGAAGCTCGTAAAATCTGGATCGGAAAATGGTGATATGGCTACATTTTCTCATACCAATCAGGCTTTGGCATTTGAGGTGCCCACTGGTGAATCTTTGCAAGATTGGTCCGAGGGAAGTCCGATTTCATGGAATTATTCACACAGGCAAAACCCCTTAACTTATCCTCATGAGACGTCTGATGTTGATGCCTCGATGGAGTCCCCTGGTGGAAGTCCGTTTTCGTGGAATTCGAACTCGTTTAATCAATTAGACAGTGATTCAGTCCGGATGAGGAAGAAATGGGGAACAGCACAAAAACCCATGCTGGCGGCTCAGTCATCCAATACTAACTTAACCCGCAAGGACATAAAGAGCGGCTTCAAACGATTACTTAAGTTTGGAAGGAAAAGCCGTGGCTCAGATGTGTTGGTTGACTGGATATCGGCTACCACATCTGAAGGAGATGAAGATACTGAAGATGGTCAGGATCCCGCCAATCGATCATCTGAAGATTTGAGGAAGTCGAGAATGGGATTTTCTCATGTTCAAACTTATGAGGATAGCTATAACGAGGAGTTTTTTAATGAATCAGGTAATTTATGATTTGTTTTCTTTTTAGGATTTTTTCATAATCAGTTATTTAGTAA
>BKCP01007181.1:1362626-1399752 GCA_008636005.1 Striga asiatica | reverse complement strand
AAATGCTTATACTACGAAGATAAACGAGAAACTTACCCCACACGATTAAGACTATTTCTGTTTACACATATAATAACCTCTAATTTGTATTTCTAATTATACTAACATTTTTTATAAATATTTCTCCTTTATATTTCTCCCCTGGTATTCTACCTTTTTCCTTTCTTCCTCCACAAACAACACCACCACCACCACCAAAACATCAATCCACCCGCAGTTCAATTTCTTTCTTTCTCTACAAGAGTACTCAAGATTAACATCACCGTACACTTTCAAAATCAGCGACACATCTGCGTGATGCACTAACAAAGCTGCCACCACACTACTAAAGGGGAGAAGTATGACAATTGATTCCGGTTAAAGGAGATAAAGTCATATTAAGCAGTGGCGACCCGAGACCGACGAGTCAGATATGTGACTCTCCAACCGGCGATGACTGGTTTGTGCGAGGCTCTCCGGCAGAGGCATTACTGGCGACCGATGTTATAATAATGAGTGTAGAATTAATTATGCCAACAAATATCTTGCATATTGATTGCTCAGATGATGGAATCTCCACCCAACCAATTGATTAATTTGGTGGTTAGCATATTAGAGCATCCACAATGCATTGGGTCTAATTTTACATATGTAGCATATAAATAGACTTAAGTCTTAAATGACATGGACAAACCCAAGTAAAAAAACTCAAAAGTTATTCAATGCAAAAATAAAATACTAGGTCTAGCATACATGCCAACCAATAAAAATATTCTAATATGTTTCATTATTAAAAGAAAATTTAAATTAAGAATAAATGATGAGTGTTTGGGTTTGTACTTGAGTCCAAAATAGACCCAAGTGTGGATTTAGTCTCTTTTTTTTATTGCCACATAAGCTAGACTAGGTCTACTTTTAATTGCATTGTGAAACATTTTTGTATAGACTATGTCTATTTCCTACATGGCATGTGATTTTTTGTTAGAAACCCAAAGCATTGTGGATGCTCTTAGGTGGTTGACTTGCAATCGGTGATTAATTAAGTGGTTTGGTATCAACCAATTCATTTATTAGTCCAACCATATTATTATTGCTATGCTCTCAATCCCATCTATAAATAGAGGACTCGGTGGAGAGGAAAAAAATGCACAAGAAGAAAAGGGAAGAAAGTGAGAGAAAATGAAATAAAGAGATATATAAATAATTTTGGAGGGATAAAAATATCAGAGGGAAAAATATAGAAATATTTATTTGTTATCGAAATAACAAAAGAGTGATATTTTTTATTCCTATTTTTTAAGTGCTCAATTATCGACTTCGTTTCAGTTCGCCGAAGCTCGTAAATCTGGTGTGCTACAGATTTAGAGACGTTTGCCGTTGTATCTTTGGGGAAGTTACGCCTGAACCGTTAGCTGCCATACGGGGAGTATTCTTCTTGCGGAAAGAGTTTTACTCGCCTCGGTTTTAATCTTTCCGTTTTGATTTTTTTTTTTTTTTTCAGCTAAAATTTATTTTTCAGTTCAATTATAATTTTCTATTTTTAGAATATTTGTAAGAACTGAAAATTACATATCAGTTCGTAGGATTCTAGTGTAATTTTTATACACGATTTCTAACAATCGCAAGAAGAATAACCCAACCTAACTGAACTGATGGCATCCACCGGAGAAGGTTCTCAACATCAACATTCGGTCAACCCAGTTTTTAATAATCCTGTACGAGCTCCATGTCCCCACTGCCGAGAAGCCCGAAAATTCAACGGAATTGATTTCAAGAGATGGCAACAGAAGATGCGCTTTTACCAAACCACCTTGGGTTTGGAAAAGTACCTGGAGGACGATCCTCCAGTCATTGATGAAAATGAAACCAATGCTGAACTACACAATGCGTACGATGCTTGGATGCAAGGTGATTACTTTTGCTGTAATTATGTCCTGAACGGACTTAGTGATGAGTTGTACAATGTGTACAGCTCGGTTGGTTCTGCCAAAGCGCTTTGGGCTGTTTTAGAAAAGAAGTACAAGACCGAGGATGCCGGGGCAAAGAAATTCGTCGTCGGAAAATTTCTTGACTTCAAAATGGTTGACACAAAGACCGTTGTGTCACAAGTGCAAGAATTTCAACTCATCTTGCACGATATTCATGCTGAGTGAATGTCTCTGAGCGAGTCATTCCAAGTTGCGGCTGTGATTGAAAAATTGCCGACGGGTTGGAAAGACTTCAAGAACTACCTCAAACATAAGAGGAAGGAAATGAGTCTTGAAGACTTGATTGTTTGTCTTCGTATTGAGAAGGACAATCGTAATTCGTCGGGGAAAATTTCGATGATGAAGGCTCGTGCTAACTTGATAGAGCAAGGCAACTCGAGCAAAAGGAAGTCCCTAGACAAAGGGAAGCAGCCTGCCAAGGTTTGGAAGTTTACCGGAACTTGCTATAATTATGGAAAGCCGAACCATATGGCTAAAGAGTGCAAGAGGCCAAAGAAGGCTGGGCCAAAGAAAGGTAAACCGAGTGCCCTTGTGGCTGAACATGGCCCTGTGCTGGGTGAACTGACCGATTTTGATATGTCGGCTGTGGTGTTTGAAGCCAATATGGTGGATAACCCAAGGAAGTGGTACATCGATACTGGTGCCACTCGTCATGTGTGTTCCGATAAGGAGGTGTTCTGTGAATACACTCCTGCTAAGAGTCGAAAACTTTACATGGCAAACTCCGCCACGGCTGATGTGGCTGGAGTGGGCACTGTGGTGCTGAAGCTGACTTCTGAAAAGGAGTTGAAGCTTAAGGATGTTCTGCATGTCCCAGACATCCGCAAGAATTTGGTCTCCGGATCTCTTCTTGTTGAGCATGGATTTAGGCTGGTATTTGATGCTAAGAAGTTTGTTATTAGCAAGTTTGAAACTTTCCTTGGTCGTGGCTATCTCGACAAGGGTATGTTCAAAATGAATGTAATGGCCAAGAGCCGTGTAACCGTTGATAATGAAAAGCCTATTTCTGTTTATACTGTTGAGTGCTCTGATTTATGGCATATAAGATTGGGACATGTAAATTTAAATGCAATTAAACGGTTGATGAATTTAGAATTAATTCCTAATTCTAAATTTGAGACAAATACAAAATGTCAAATTTGTATTGAAGCACAAATGACTAAGTTGCCTTTCCACTCGGTGGAAAGGAGTACTGAACTATTAGGCTTGATCCATACTGATGTATGTGATATGAAAAGTGTGCAAACAAGAAATGGTAAGAAGTATTTTATTACTTCTATCGATGATTGCACAAGGTTTTACTACTTATATTTATTAAGAAGCAAAGACGAGGCTGTGGAAGCATTTAAAATCTATAAGACGAAAGTTGAAAATCAACTCGGCAAGAGGATTAAAATAATTCGAAGTGATAGAGATGGAGAATATGTAGCTCCTTTTGAACAAATATGTTCTGAATATGACATAATTCATCAAACGACAGCCCCTTATTCTCCACAGTCGAACGATGTTGCTGAACGCAAGAACCGTACGTTAAAAGAAATGATGAATGTCATGTTGATAAATTCAGGATTACCACAGAACATGTGGGGGGAAGCTGTTTTAACATCAAATTATATCCTGAATAAAATACCACTTAAAGGGAAAGATGAGACTCCTTACGAAATGTGGAAAAATCGTAAGCCGTCTTATAAATACCTGAAAGAGTTCTGAGGAAGCGAGAGGTTTCTTGAAGACAATTTTGATTATATCGCTTCTGCATTTTATTTCTTGTTACTACATTAAGTTGCACTCGTACACTTCCCCGTACACTTCAATTGGCACCAGAGCTAGTACTTATTCTAATCACAAGTTAAAGACAGTGGACGGAAGGAATGGGGAAAATGAACCACGGATCCGGCTCATTTGCTCGACCCCCTTACTTGGATGGTACAAACTATCCATACTGAAAATCAATGATGATGATATTCCTTCGGCCTTATGGCAAAGGAACCTGGAGCATTGTTGAGACAGGGTGGACACATCCTCGATTGACCAAAGCTCAGAAATACGACAAAGATAAAGCTGGCAAAATCAAAACTGTGTTAAAACCTAGAGACTTATGGGATGATTAAAACAATGCTAAAAAAAAGCTAATTTTCGAGCAGTCTACGCAATCATGTCAGTCATTGTTCCAACTCATCATAAAATTATTATTCAATGTTCAACAGCTAAAGATGGGTGGAAGACTCTTATAAGACAGTTTGAAGGAACAAACTCGGTGAGAAACTTAAAACTTTAAAAGATTACGTATGAATTTGATGACATCCGCATGAAGGATGACGAGACAATCGACATTAACTATGCAGAGTTCTGTGATATTTTCAATCAAAGCTCGATGTTAAGCGAAAAAATCTTGGAGATGAGAAAAGTTTAGAAAATCATGAGTACACTACCAAAGATGTTTTAGGAATAAATTACAACATTTGAAAGTTTCATGAGAGTCCAACCACTTGGCATTGATGATCTCCTTAGAGACCTCAGAACCTTTGATATCAATTGCAGATATGACATAGTTAAAACTATAAGGATAGCCTTAAAGACCAGTGTTCCTTCCTACGCAGATGATGGAACTGATGAGGCTCCTGAACTTGAGGCTGAGGAAGCTTACGCCCTACTTACCAAGGCCTATAATTATATCCTGAAGAATATTCAAAAGAAAAGGTCTAGAAAGCAAACTTTTTAAAGTGCGGTAATATTGAGTATGATTTTAAGAATTGATTATTAAACGTGTAATTTAGGGGGTAATTGTTTACATATTTAACTAAAAAAAACTAATTAAAACTCAAATTTAACTCAACCCCACTATCCTCAATATTATCAATATAATTAAATAATATCAACCAATCATTCTTACACATCACACCAACTTTAATTCACTATTCATCCACTCACATAATTTTAACTAACTATTACTTCTAATCATTTTTCTCTTATTTTATATTAAATTAATATTAATTATTCTAATGTATCCACTAACAACTAATCATACTACTTTTTTTAAAAAATTAATTATAGTTAAAAAACAAATCAAATAAAAAATGTCATCGGTCGCCTCAAGGCAGACTCTGCGATGCTCCACGCAGTAAATTGGTTTTGATCAATTCCCCCATGCTATTGCTGTAAATTGGAAATTATTGTCTCCAATTCTCCATCTTACATCACATCGCTCAAATTGCGAACCGAAGATCCATTCGAAAGGCTCGAAGTTTCGTGGTTTCTAAACCTAATTGAAGCTCCCACACGCATAAGCATACGACGAGGGCTCACATTCGCATGTCACTGGTATTTGATTTTCTGTTGTGCATCGATTTGTATCCAATGTCGTTTTCGAACTCTGTTTTTCGCCTTTAAACATTCGACTGTTATGGCTATGTTCTGTCACTGATCATCAATTGATTTATGTGTGCGTGTGCGCGCGCTAGTCAGGTAACATGTTTTGATTTATTTGCATTACTCTTTATATAGCAAGACTAAGGGAGTTTTTTAGGTTGTTTTATTAGAATATGGGAAGAGTGTATAGATTCAGGGATTTGAACCAAGAGAAAGTGAGAAAGAAAATGTGAAGTCAATGAACTTGGATTATATTGCACTTTCTTCTAGGAACTATTCAACTCTAGTTTGATTAATCAATGAACTGAAAGATATCCTTTTTTCAAGAGCTGAGCACTTTGGCGCATGCTCTAGGACAGGACCAAATGACATTTACGATGATATGTATCGTGTTTGTGTTGGCACCACTTTTTTATGTTCTGGTAAATCAAGAGTCCATCATCAAGTTCCACACTTGGATAGCTACTTGAGCGTAAATAATTGACCCGAAGCTTTGATGAACTGCTCTTTCAGTTTCTGGGATATTCAGGGATTCTGTATTGGCCATAAAGTTATTTTTTATCCACTAAGTCTTATCCCTTTGTTCTTGAGAATACCGAACTATATATTGAAATAGATTTACAAGCATCATTTAAGTCACATGTCTAAGTAAGTCTTGATTTTAATTATTGTGTAGGTGTGAGCTCATTGTAAAGATGGTTAAGCTGACAATGATAGCTCGTGTAACTGATGGTCTTCCTCTAGTAGAGGGACTGGATGATGGTCGTGATATGCCAGATGCTGACTTTTACAAACAACAAGTGAAGGCTCTGTTCAAGAATCTCTCGAGGGGCCAGAATCAGCCATCCAGAATGTCAATTGAAACTGGGCCATACATATTCCAGTATCCTTTTTGAAAACGTAGTTAGTTTTTATTTTATGTGTACGAATTCTATAGTTAACTGATGTAATCTCTCTCTCTCTCTCTCTCTCTCTCTCATGGATACTTAGATTTCATGTTTTTTCTCCTTAGATGCCTTCAAAATTTCATCTTATGGAAAAAATGAATGCATACCGATATTTTAATCTAAAGCTGTCGAACTTCTTTACAGCTTTTAGTGATAATTTAGAAATGAATATGTGCCGTATTTACTCCCATTACTTGACCATTTAAATGGAGAATTTAGCAATGGGTTTTTGGTAACTTCATCAACTTCTACTCGTAAAGCTTTCAGCTGGCTACCTGGTGCTTTTTTGTTTGCATTGTGAAATCTTTCTTGCTATGTGTGTGTATTCTGATGGTTGCTTCCACATCATTCCTTTAGGTGATTTTGTACCTTTTTCTGTTCAAAGTGGTTCAAGTCTTGATTTATGTTGATGGTATATTTTATCCTCCTGCATTGGAGAATGTTAAGAACTTAATTTGGAGCCTAGCTATATCATTGAAGGGAATGTATGCTACTTGACTACATGTGACCGTGCTTATCCGAAGAAGCTTGCCTATCAATATCTTGAAGACATAAAGAATGAATTTGAGCGTGCATATGGAAATCAGATTGAAACTGCTGCAAGACCATATGCGTTTATAAAATTTGGCAAGTTTTTATCTCTGGTCGCTAAATTGTTTATGCAAGTACTGTTTGACTTTGTTTTCTGATCACTGGCTTCTCTTGCATATATCAGACACTTTCATGCAAAGGACAAAGAAACTATACCAGGATACAAGAACTCAACGGAATATTGCGAAGTTGAATGATGAACTCTATGAAGTTCACCAGATAATGACCCGCAATGTACAAGAGGTCCTTGGTGTTGGTGAAAAGTTGGATCGTAAGTGATGTTTTTAATACTACAGAATAATGGGGCTGCCTTTCTCTTCTTTATCGTTTGCCCGGTGATTTGTTTTCCCGTTGAATATCTGATGTTATAATTTGACAATATTGGATTCTGCAGAGGTCAGTCAGATGTCCAGCCGCTTAACTTCTGAATCCCGCATATATGCTAAGAAAGCAAAAGATTTGAACCGCCAGGTTAGTTTTGAAATTCAATAATATAAAACAAGTTCCAGTCATCAGACCTTTATCTAGCTGGTCCTTCTGAAGCTTTCTTTAAGTGAAACGTAAATTAATTCTTGTTGAAGTTCTATTCAGAAAATATTTTACCATTGCTTTAGGCTTAAGTCGTATTTGTTATACTCAAAAGGCAAGGAGCTTTATTCAACACCTTTTGAATTCATATATCTGAATTTTTCTGTCAAGTCCTCTCGTATCATGTCATTGAAGTTCCTTACATTTGCTTGAAGGTCCTTTCGAGTAAATTGTTGATCTTTTATCGACTGTAGGCTCTAATCCGAAAGTGGGCCCCTGTCGCTGTTGTTTTCGGAGTCGTTTTCCTACTGTTGTATGTCAGAAAGAAGTTTTGGTGATGCTCTACCATTTGATGGGGCTATTTCTGTATTTGAATATTCTGTGCACTATCCAAGTGGAGATTCAGTTTTACAAAGTTGACAAGAATGTATTCTTATATGAGGATACGATAAATTTAACCTTGTTGGATAACAGGAGTTTTTTTTATTAAAAGAACCCCCGAGCCAATGGTACACAGTTTATTTATCTATACATGAACTAGTGATTTATGCCTTCTCCTTGCGTTGGTATATTTTTAGCATGATGATCTTTTGACAAGCATTTATTTTTTTTTGGTATTTGCACGAATAGTATGAGAAAGTTTTGCATGGCCTTGTGTCCGATGTGATTTATTTCGGTTGGGTGCATCTTACAGGGCTGACATTGGTAAAGAATTGGAAACTTAGGTGAACTTAAAGAACAGTTAAATTTTATTCTGTATAAAATTGGTTTTTCCAAATAGAAAACGGTTATTAAATTTTATTCTGAATTAAATACAATTCTATTCTGTATAATTCAGTTCTCCTTTATTTGCCAAAAAAAGAGGAACATCTCATAAACGTACTCAACGGATGAATTCCAACCTCAATAATTTCTGACCGAAACTTAGATATTAGAGTAAGGGATGAATTCCAAAAAACCTTTCTTAAGATCAATCTACTAAAGAAAAAGAAAAAGAACAAGAAGAGGAGAAAAAAAATCCTACATTCATGAATGCAATCGCAAACTCTTCTTGTGTGTGTTATCCTCGTGCTTCAATATCTTACATGTCAAACTCTGGTGGTTCTGAGCAATTCATTCAGATTTAGAGTTTTATCTATGTAGTTATTAGTTCTAAATTCTAATATCATAAAATACTTATTTACTTTTAGTATAAATATGTTTTNACAACTTACATTCATAATTTCATATTGCATTAGATAAAATAAAATTTAGATATATACCTGTATATATAATTAAATTCACCTTTAAATTGAAAATATACTTGTTTTCTCTAAATTGAAAATTGATAAAAGATTGATACGTATATAATTATTTATTAAAAATATTTATTATTAAACTTTCAATAGCATTGCCATTTATATTTTATTTAAAAATAAAATTTTATATTATTAACTAAACTATAAAAGATAAATCACTAAATTTCATTTATTTAAAAAACATTGTAGAATTTATTTTAGGATTATTTTATTTTTACTTAGTTAATAATTTGTCAGTTGTATTATAATTAATTGAGAAATTTTTTTTACATGTATCGGGTCGGGTCGGGTCGGGTCAACAGGGGTCGGAATGAGTAAAACTCAACTTTAAGGATTCGGATTACCCATTTACCAGGTAAAACATGACCCAAACTCGAAGGTACTAACCAAGTAAGAGGTAAGGTTATAGTAGGTAAATTATATTCGGGTCGGGTTTAGATTTGACATACTTAATCTAACCAGGGGTGAAACCAGAAAATTAATTGACAGGGGGCAAAAAGACATGGCAAAAAATTTGGGGGTGCAAAACATAATTTAAGAGGGGGCAAATTAAATTTTTTTAATTATAATAGTAAAAAAAATTAAAGCAAATTAGATTTTTTAATTATAATAGTAAAAAAAATTAAAATTTGAGGGGGGCAATTTCCCCTCCTATACACAAGGTAGTTTCGCCCCTGAATCTAACCCTCGGGTCGGGTTATATATCTTTCCTCATCAAACACAACTAGTACTACCTTGGGCTGATCATTCGATCGAAATCGAACCGAACCAACCGGAATTTTCTGTTAACCGAATATTCGATTTATCCATTATAGGAACCAAAAATCGAAACTAAATTTATGGTTCAGTTTGGTTTTTAACCGAATATCCAGCTTCAGTTTGATTCGATTATCTATTAATCACAATAAATAATTAACATTAGTAATAAATTCTAAACTTTTAACTTTTTTATTATCTTGTTTAATTTTCTTAAAAAATTTCAAATTCTAAACTGAACCAAAAACTAAAATTTTAAGAAAATCTAAATCAGAAACAAAACAAAATATTCGATTTAATTTTCGATCCAAACTGAATTTTCGATTTCGGTAGTTTCGGCTGGGTCAACCAAATTTTGTGCACTCTAGTATGTACCATCGCCTCCATCTCCCCCTTCCCCCATTCCTATATATATTGGGTTCGCTAACATAGAAAATAAAGATTGCACGGATCCCTGTATTCTTATTCTTTTCTTCTGTCTGGTTTGTTTATTTACTAGTACAGAGCCCGTGCGATGCACGGGATGTACATTTTTAAGGCTATTTATCCAGGCTTATAATTATATACATGAATAAAGAAAGATGTACGGAATATATATAGTACGTGACCCGTGCAAAGCACGAAATATATTTATTTAGAGAATATTATATTATAAGATGCAATATTCAATAAAAGTTTATAATACGCAAGAAAATTATACAATGTTCAATAAAAGTTGTATAATATTCAAGTGGAGTCTTAAAGTCTCTTGTACATTAAGACTACTGACAAAATAATATTTTAATCAATGAGTTTTCTTTCCTTGTAGCCAAATTGTGAATGTGATTTGAGGAGTACAACAAATCGATATATAGCTGACTTGCTTTTTTCATTGTAGTTTTTTTTTTTTTTTTTTTTTTTATAATGAATTTAAAGATATTCTAAAATATAGCAAAAATTAATTTTTTTATTACAATTAGGAATTTTACTAAATATAAACTCTCAATCTATGGTGTTAATCAACGTTTAAGTCTAAAAAATTAGGAATTTTTACCTCTTTTAATCAACGTTTAAGTCTAAAAAACAATAGAGTTATTATAAGTTTTTTTTCTACATCTTTTAAAACATTAAATATGAGCATGTTAGGGCTAGCTTGTAAAATAATTAATATATTATCTCACTAAAACATTTATACTAATAAAAATTTAATTTTAGCATATAAATTTATCCCTTGATATAAGAGAAAGTAACAGTTTTACTTATTGTTGTTCACCATATAATATTTAATTATTATTTTATTATATTAAAAAAAAAATATTGTTAAATAGTGTAGTAGAATTGTTATAAAATTATATATTTTTTTTTTTTTTACAATATGGATTTAATATTTTTTTATGATTTGATAATATAAACAAATCTATACTTAACTTTGACAAATAAAACAAACAAATACTTTAGTAAGTATTTAATGTATATACTAAATAGGAATATATTTGGTATAATCAAATACCAAATATAATCAAATAAGTCAAAGTGTACATTTTTATTTGGTATTTGATTTTTTTATTATTAAAATCTTTTTATTATACTTACCTTTTTAAAATAAAACAAATAAATAAAACAATTAAATAAATAAAATATTATAATACCAAAATAGTAATGACATTTAATGCAGTTGACTTTTCTGGATAGTAAATATAGTAAATAGAATCTCTTTTTATATAAGTATAGATTGTATAATACGGAAATAGTAATGCAATAAATGTTGTTGACTTTTCTTTATATTAAATCTGGTAAATGGTATACCTTTTAATATAAGTATAGATATATTTTAATTAACTGTCACGTGGTGAGTATAATAATAATAATATATAATTTATTTAATCAACTGATTACGTGCATACTATAATAATAATAGTAATAAACAATGGATAGCACACGTTTTGAAAAGTTAAAGGCAATCAATCAATTCACATGAATTATAGGTGAGATTAATGAAAGGTGAGATAATATCCGTTCATTTATATAATCTAGTGTGAAAAGGACATAAAAAAAAAGTTTGAAAAGGACATAAAAGTTACTAATTTTAGTAAACATTTAATGCAGACAGGATGTTGACTAAGAATTGGCCTACTAATTTTGAAAAAGGTTAATCCCCTCTTAATATAATTTGAAAACGTGCTGAGCCTAAATGGCTGCTTTGCACGCTTCGTAAGCTTACTTGACAATATTACATGCTTTGGCTTTTGGTTCGGATACATTCACTAATTGTTTAAAATAAAAATACATGCTTCGGCTTTTGGTTCGGATACATTCCCTAATTGTTTAAAATAAAATACATTCCCTCATTAAAAAGAATTCTTAGATGCCGTGTAAATTCTCAACTCCAAATTCTTATCGTATAAAGAAGATAAATTGGCTTTATATATTATTTTATTTATATAATTAATGTAAACAATAACTTTTTTATATAGTTTAATTTAAAAAAAATACTATAATTTTACAAAAAAATATATAGCCACTTGCATATTATATCTTTTCAATTTAACCATAAATAAATTATTTAAATATTTTTAGAATATCTATAAAAATACATTGAAATAGTTATAGAATATTATATGATCTTTTTATAGAATATTTTTTCTATTATTTTATATTTTAATTTTTTTTAAACAACCCGTGTAGTACACGGGTGTCAGTACTAGTTCTTATTATATAAGTATAGATCAGAGTTTTATAGGCAGATCGCTAATCGATGTATAGGCTTATTACTGAGAGAACTCTGTGGTCACCTGAGATCCCAGAGTCAATGGTGCGGCAGCCACCGCCGCCTCGACTACCAAAGGCTGCCAGTAAAGACGAAGCGGACGCTCAGATTGCTCCCTTCAAATACCTGCTTCCACGCGATCACCAGGTAAGGTAAGGTTAGGTTAGGTTAGATCTATATAAATAATTGGTATTTTTTTAGGTCAAAATCTCAGTTTTTCCCCACCATATGCAGATTATTGGTGGACGCACATTCTACCCGAGGAGGTGTAGAAGGAAGAGGCCAATTTCAGACTTAGACTCTCTATCCGATGAATTGTTAATGGAAGTCCTTGCACGCATCCCAGGCAAAGATATTTACGAGGCAAGGCTTGTTTGCCGCAAATGGTACCATCTCCTTCACACCCGTGATTTCATGCGCTTCTACTTACAGCACGCCACTTATGGGCTCTTATTTAAATGTTCATTTCTGGGCTCATATTTAATGCTTCCACAAGGAGGGGTCCGAGTCCAGATTACTAAGTTGAGGTACAAACGCAGGCCCATTGTCACAAGTAGTTGTAATGGATTGTGGTAGAGAATCAGGTAAGCAATTGGGATAATCTGTATGTCATGAATCCCACAACGGGCCAAGTCGTTCTTCTCCCTCCACTTGTCAATGGTGTTCAAATTGGATTTCATGCAATTGGGTATGTACAGGTTTCCATGGAGTATAAAGCTGTTATATTTTGGCCTGCTAGTGAAGCATACGAAAAGAGGTACTGTTTTATATTAAACGTTGGAGTTGATAAATCATGGAGGAAAGTTGAATTTGAGTCAACAACACCATTGCGAATTCATAAGTTGATGATTTCTGATGGTTTCATGCATTGGACTCATCCCCCTACCAACCAAGTCTTGACTGTGAATCTGGAGACTGAAACTTTTACAGATACCCCTGGCCCTATCCCTTTAGGTGGAATTGTGAATGTAAATAATATTTACCTTTCGACTGGAAGGTATCTGTCGTTATTGTGTCGTTGTGGGGATTATTCGTGGGAGGTGAGTCGACCTGAAAGGGGGGAATGGAGAAAGAAGGCAGATTTTTCATTGGAGGCTCACAAGGGAAGATTCCAACAATTAGGTCTCGGACATGATGAGTTTTTAATCCCAGTTGGGTGGGTCAAGTATTCAGAGATGTTGGCCCTGAAATGTGACTGTTGTTTTTTTATACAATCTTGTCGCAAGAATTCGATAAAATCGAGTTACCTTTCAACATTCCTATGTGCAAAATTATAGTGCATAAGAGTAGTTTGGAGTGGTTGGATGCTGCAGTGTAGAGGATATACTTTTTCTTCTACCTTTTCTAATGTGGTCGAATATTGGGGAATTTTAGTGATTTATGTTAGTATATTTTTTAACATGATCTTTTGCGAAGCATTTTTTGTTGCCTTGCACGAATAATATATGAAAGTTTTGCATGGCCTTGTGTCAGATGTAATTCATTTGGTTGGGTTTATCTTACAGAGCTGACATCGGTAAAGACTTAATTCAACAAATAATCCAATCACAGAATATGTGGCAGAATAACTATTGAAATCTCTACTATTCAAATAATATGACCCACATATTGCTGTCGCACCAAATACAATAAGTACATAACTGAAAAACCAGTAACCGCTTTCTGTCAGCAGACTAATAGAAAATTCAGGAAATTCGAAACATGAAATTTCCTGAAAGCCTTCAGGTGAAATAGAATCAAGCACAATAAATTTCTCCTCTCAAACAAGTTTGCCAATCTAATAGTATCAACAGTCAGGGAGGTGATAGAAAATAGTAAGCCAAAGAATTAAAGAAAAGAAAATCACCCACACCTTCAAGAAATAAACAAGGCATCACACCAGACAACATTAACTCACTCCTAATAACAACTCAAAGAATCAACTCAGCACACATAGAAAGAAGGCAAATTATCTAAAAAACAAAGAGAAACAGAGCAGAAATCATCACATGGTATCATAAAAAGAAAGGGACCTTAATGTGCACTTTTGTGAAGTGGCCGCCAGTTTACATACAACAGCACCCATAAACCCAACCAACACAATAACAACACGTACGAAACATAGCGTACCCAAATCACGGCACACACAAGGACAGAACACAAAGAAACCCTAACAAGTTGGTCAACACTATTTTTACCGACCTTTAACCCACATTTCTTCTTTTTCCCCATTCACAAGCTACTGTTCGAATACCGTTACTGCCCGACAGCCTCCGGAAGGCACAGGCCACAAGAGTCCCGGCGAACATGCTAAACCTCGACTTATTAGGCAAACGGGCCCCATTACTCGTCGATGGAGCATCCACATTGACAGGCCCACTTACCACAGCTGGGAACTCAATGCCGTATTCCTGTACACCCCCGTCGCTCGTGCTGGCATCCAGGGCCTCGGGCTCTATCTCGTCCGCATCCAAATTCACGGACAAAGTCACCCTCCTTGCCCTAAGCCATTCGGCAACCTCACTAGTAACTCCCCTACACTTCTTGACCTTGATCTTCACCAGATTAGGGCACCCGAATGCGAAAGCCTCGATCCCGGTATCCATCACACGACAACCCTTTATACAAAGCTTCTTTAGCGCGCTACATTTAGCCGCAATACACACGATCTCAGGGTCCCAATGGATTCGCTCCCGCAAAGAGCTAACCTCTCCAGCTTGTGGCAGTTGGAAGCCACAAGAAGTGTGACCAAGATGCGAGCCCCACTGCAACCGAGAGGATACCACAGCGCTAAGGCCCCACCATTTACATTCACTTTCTCCTGCAAAATAAACATTTTTTTTTTTTTATTCAAAAAATGGAATTTGCCTATCTCAACACCAACAGGATATAAAAATTTCACCAAGAAAAATTCTTGTTTAATAACATACTAATAACTTGTCTATGGAATCAATAAATGGGGGAAAGGAAAAGGAAAAGGAAAAGAACTCATTATCTTTCAAACTTATAGACACCCAATTTTGATATTTGCTTCGGCTTTACAAAATGCACCTTCACGAATGAAATACTTGTTCAGGGGATGCATTCAAGGGATAAGGTGTCTGTTATTAGCTTGTGGGTGTATCTACAATTTCAAAGGATAAAAAGAATTTCCTGTAATTCAGCTAACTGGGGTAATTCCTGTAATTATCCTTATTTAAGTTGTTTGCTATTCGTCACTTTTCTCATGTAAACCTCCACCCACAGGGCAGATAGAGATGGAGTTAAGAACTCACTGTACTAAGACCCAATAGCTTCTGATTCGCAAGAGCCACAACCTGCAAAAAATTACAGTTTTCTAGTAAGACCTCAAAACTTTTAACGGGTAGACCTTTTTCTTGCTTAATAAAATGAAGGAGCAAAGCAACATACTGCAAAGGTTTCATTGATCCCATAATAGTCTATTTTGGAGGCTTCTAGACCAGCATTTGAGATCGCCGTGGGGATTGCAAGTGATGGGGCAGTTGTGAATAATTCCGGTACCTGCTCCACATTTTCATATGCAACCATCATGAATTGAAAAGAAAGTGCAGAAAATAGGACTTCTACAAAATTCACACACA
This sequence comes from Striga asiatica, assembly GCA_008636005.1. Classification (NCBI taxonomy): domain Eukaryota; kingdom Viridiplantae; phylum Streptophyta; class Magnoliopsida; order Lamiales; family Orobanchaceae; genus Striga; species Striga asiatica. The sequence continues at coordinate 1,383,969 of BKCP01007181.1, read as the reverse complement.
CACACACACACACACACATGAAAAACAAGAATAATAATGTTCACTTACATGAGCTGCATCGGCATACCCAGAAATCCTTGCAATGACTTTGAGTCCAAGCTGCAGAGCCTTCTCTCCACTTACTAAAACAAGGGCAGCAGCACCATCGCTGAAAATGATGGTCAAATTCAGTAGTCAACAAACCCTTCGAACATTCTTGTAAAATCTAAAGGAGAAACTTGACTCGACTGAGGAAAGGAAAAAGTAAACTAATATCCACTAAAGAGGTGAAGGGACAAGAGACCTTATGCTGTACCGCCGGTTTCCTTGAAACTCGGTCGCAGCTTCCTCAACTTCGCAGCATCAAACTGATCAGAAAAAATGATTTGTTAGTGCACAAGAAACTGCAGAGGGTAAATTCAAGATTACCATGCGCATATTTTTCCAGAAGCAAACTAGAAGTCTATAAGGTATCATAATAGCCTAATAAGTGGATATAGTGGTTCTTACTTCTTTTTCCCTGAATTCCAAAATAAATGTTTATGAACTCATGTATAGGGGTCTGACTTCTAATGTGGAGGAATTTTCCAAACATTATGGCTTTATGTTATAATTTGGTCGAAATAAGCTAAACAGCAGAAATCTAGACAGTAATTAGGTATACACATAATTGATGAATTCACCTTTCCGAGACCTTCATCTTTATCAACGATAGTGGATGATCTTCCTCTTCCCCCAGAGACCTCAACCTGCGGGCACAAGATTAGATATTCATAATGCAATTAAAAGAGACAAGCGGAGTTTAGAAGAAAAAGTCCAGTTATCTTACTGGAACAATCTCCCATGCAAAAGCACCAACCTCTTGAGCTGCAATTCCACGCTCAAAGCTTTGGACTGCATAATCATCCTGTACAGATAAAGCAGCATAAACATGAAAACCACTGGATATATGCATCAGAGTAAAACTGTAACAAAGCCACATAACAAAGACAAATGGCTTTATAACTTTTCTGAAAAAAATAGGGGAGGGCAAAATTTCAGAAATTCCGCCAATATGGGCACCATATGGTACCATAATCTTCACGATCTAACGCCTAATATTCATTGTGAAATTGATAGAATGAATATTAGGCGTTGGATCGTGAGATTATGGCACCATATAGTGCCCATATGGGCGCCATAGAATTTCTGGCAAAATTTGGTATCCACATAATGAATGTACATAAAGATGTACATAACACTCACATGGAGTGGGGTCCATTTAATTTTTTATTTTTAGTGGGTCCCACTCAATGTGAGTATTATGTAAATCCATATGTACATCTCTATGTACCTATAGCACTTCTCGTAATATTTTAATAGGCGAGGTCAAAATTTGGTATCAACAAAGGTATATTAAAAATATATTTTACAAAAGAATTACACGAAAAATATTAAACACTTATCAAATAATAAATTATACAATTTAGGTGGAAATTTTTTACTAAATCACATAATTGATCTTGCAGCCAAAATTTTCATATTTGGGTACAGTCAATTCACATCATTTGAGTAATTAAGGTATCTTAAAAATGAATTTGCCATAAGTGATTATTTGAAAGATACCATAAATTTTTAAATTATTTTGAGTAATTAAGGTATCTTAAAAATGTATTTTTATATGGCTTAATATTAAGGTATCTTAAAAATGAATTTGCCATAAGTGATTATTTGAAAGATACCATAAATTGTTAAATTATTTTGAGTAATTAAGGTATCTTAAAAATGTACTTTTATATGGCTTAATTATTTTCTTAAATAATGACCCGCAATTTCCATAACTGATTATTTAAAATATACTATAAATTGCAAAATTAATTTTTTAAAATAGTAAATATATTTTTTTGGAGGGAAATAATTACTATATAGAAAATAATCAAACCTTTTTATATATACTAGTATGAATCCCGTGTGATGCACGGGTAAGAGATATTCGTTAATATTTATAAATAAAAAATAATCATTAAATAATATTTATAAATTAAAAATACTAAATCGATATGTAATAAAATTTACCTATGAGTAAAAGATATTCGTTAATATTTATAAGTTAAAAATGCTCATTAAATAATATTTATAAATTAAAAATATCGAATCAATATGTAATATATTTTAATTATATTAATTAATTGAAAATGTTATATGCAATTTAATTATTTTACATAAAATGTTACATAAAATTTAATTATATTTTAATTATATTAATTAATTAAAAATGTTACATAAAACATGTCTATTTAAAATTAGTACACAACCTGTACGGTGCACGTTCTGACAATAAATTACATTATATTCATTGCAAAATAAGTGTCATCTTAAAATTTTTTATTCTGAAATTCGATTTGGCTACAATGTGGAATTCATAAAATAAATATTTTGGTCAAATTTGATAATATATTTAAAAATCTATGTGAATAATAAAATAATTATAAAACTCAAAAATTTCAACTTTTATTAACCAATATTTGTTCATATCACATATTATAATCAATATTTTATGGCAACTTTTATTAACCAAAATTTCAACTTTTTTTAACCTATATCGTTCAACCAATCTTCCAAATTATAATAAATATTTTATGGCAAGTTATTATGAGAATAAGCTAAATTTTGAAGATCATATCACATTAATTTTATAACAAATCAACCTAAAATTTGACTTTAATATTCATAACAAATAAAATTCAAACAACTTATTTTGTTTTCAAAATTTTCAAATACACTTCTATCAATATCAAATAAAATTCATATAACTTAAATTCGGACATTTCATACCAAAGTAAAATCGCTCACTTTATACCATAAATCGAACATTTATTAATATCAACACATTTCCTACAAAGTATAAAAATGAGTGACTACAACACAACTAGGTAATCATTCATCTGCCTCCGGCGGTTCCTCTCAACGGCAATATGGGTCATCCTCTGGTTCTTCACCGCCTTCGCCCGCCGCCTCTTCCGCCACCGGCGCCTCGTGGCGCCAATGACGATGATGATGTTCGTCGGATCTGTGGCCATTTCTCCATCTTGATGTGAGTTGGGATTCGTTTATGGATCGAGTTCTCCTTGCCTATGACTAGGATAGGTTTCTTTTTCTAAAGTAAATTTGTATTTGAGGAGTTGATTGTAAATCATTATTTAACTTTAAATAAATAAGATGCGTATTTGAGGAGATAATTGTGTATCATAGTTTAAATAACTAATTTTCACGGATTTATCTTGCGGGATTGTTGGGACAAAAACAGAATAATAACATAAAATTAAACAGCTATTAACATATTTTATGGAAATAAAATCAGAACTAATTATAAGATTTTGAAATCATTATGGAAAACAATAATAATTCATATTTGAATCGATTTTTTCCTAAACCATACAATGGCCGCAATGTTTGACCAAAATGATTTTGTACATTAATTGCATTGATTTTTTAATTTGAATTTCAATTGGCCGCCATTTTTCAAAATTATTTTTTCTTTTTTCATTGGATAATATAACAACAAAATACAATAAAAAGAAAATGAAAAAAATAAATATTTTAGAAACCAAAAATCATATAAACATAACAATCTACAAATAGAAAATGAAAAAAAATAAATATTTTAGAAACCAAAAATCATACAATGTAGTTTCAAATTTCAAGATTGTGCAACTATTAATTTCGGCCACACAATATGGCTATTTGAATGGANTACCATTTGATTGATTTTCTCACCATTTGATTTTTTAATTTTAGATAAAAATCGTTTTGTTTTTTTGTCAATATATTATATACCAACTTAAATAATGCAACTAATAAAGGTAAGAGCCGCAATATTTGACCAAATTGATTCTGTACAAATATTAAATTGACATTTTTTAATTTGAATTTCAAAAAACTGACCGCCACTTTTCAAAATTTTCAAAAAAATTACTAAGAAAGGTAAACGAATTATTTAGGCGGGAATTCAGTTACTATTTCAGGTCAATGTCAGACCTTTTTATATATATAGATATAGATATGTCCAACGGAGTAAAAATATTACAAAGAAGGAATAAAATTATTTTAGAAATGAAATATTATCTATACTTATATAAAAATGGATCATATTTACTACAAATAGTATCCAGAAAAGTCAACTGCAATTAATGCTATTACTATTTTCAGCATGTATTTTATTTAATTATTTTATATTGAAATTAATGCAATGCGATTCAATTAATGCTATTACTATTCCCATACAATCGGTTTTCCTGCGAAAAATCCCACAAAATCGGCTTTAATTTTTTTGTATATTTGAAATTTCCTTCTTATCTTCTATTTGTTTTATCCCATACAATCCGTTTAGTCAACAAAATCCCATAAAATCGTTTTAAACTTTTTGTAGATTGAAATTGAAATTTCCTTCTTATCTTTTTACCAAAAATATTATTATTTATGTATTGAAATTCTGTAGTCCGATATCAAATTGTATCGTTAAAAATATATTATAGTTATATTATCAAATCATAAAAAGATATTAAATCCATATCGTAGAAAAAAATTTATATAATTTTATAACAATTCTACTACACTATTTAACAGTACTCCTTTTTATTATATAATAAAATAATAATTAAATATTATATAGTGAACAACAAAAAGTAAAACTATTACTTTCTCTTATATAAGGGATAAATTTATATGCTAAAATTAAATTTTTATTAGTATAAATGTTTTACTGAGATAATATATTAATTATTTTACAAGCTAGCCTTAACATGCTCATATTTAATGTTCTAGCTAAAAAAACAACGCTGGTTAAAAGATGTGGAAAAAAACTTATAATAACCCTATTATTTTTTAGACTTAACGTTGATTAAAAGAGATAGAAAATAGATAATAACCCTATTATTTTTTAGACTTAAACGGACAAGGGTGTGAAAATAACTCATTTAATATCTCTGTCCTGTGCATCGCACGGGGTACGTACTAGTAATCAAGGATATGATCTACTTGTTGTCTTTTATGATTCTTCCATAACTTTATTTTAAATAACATAGGGCTGATCAGAAGCTGATTTATTGGCCTCAATGCCCTCCCTCAAACTATGTTGGGGTCGTAGACGTAGACATAGTTTGGTCTGAAGGAAACCAAATACGCTTTTGGGCAATAACTTCATAAAAATGTCAGTGGCTTCGAGTTGCGTCGGAATATATTTGGTGATGAGTTGCTCGGTTGCAACTTTTTCACGAACAAAATGATAGTCAAGTTCAATATGCTTGCTACAGGCATGAAACACTGGATTAATTGTCATATGAAACGCGCTAATGTTGTCACAATGTAGGACTGGTGTCGAATTTAACGGGACGTGTAGATCTTGTAGTACAAACATCATTCAAGTAAGTTCAGCTGCAGTATGAGACATACACAATGGTAGCCTAGAGATCTACACTAACGCACCCACGAACAGACAAACTAAACAGTCCCATACGGGAGAATCGAACCAGTTTCATACGGGAGAATCGAAACAGTCCCATACAGGAGAATCGAGCTTCTACTGAGAAGAATAAAACAAAAGGCCAACAAGGCAACCCAAAACACTACACAACACAAACACCAACAATATACAATACTAGAATAAGACCCTCCTCTCGCCGGCAGACAATCCACACCAATCCATGGCTCGACACCTAGAGACGTCAGCACAAGGGAAAGAAACCCAATCCAAGAAACCGAACCAAAAACTCCAGCAAGCGGCTAATTGGAACTGCAATCGGACCAAATTCCTCTCCCGAACGGCAACCCCTAGACCAACACCAGAGAACAACTCCTTTCTCCCCAACTCCCAACCACCGACCGAGACCACATCCCAAACACACGAGACACAACCAGCCCCCACCAACCAACATCACCGGGAAACGGAAAAGGAGAGAAAAGGACATATACCTCAACCCCGACCCCCTTACCAGAGAAGGTCGGGACCAGCCGATCGACCAAATTTGGCGCCAACCGAAACCCGCTCCACCACCCATAGACGACCGGCGAGTGCGGCGAAGCTCTACATCGGGGAGGGGGCGACGACTCCTAATGGGACGAGCAGCTCGGGCTGGTGACGGCCGACGCCATGGCACCTTGGATTGAGCAGCAGAGAGGAGATGAAGGCTCAGCTACGACTACGAAGCTTCCTGATTTGGGGAAAAGGGTTTTCGCGATAAGAGAGGAGAGAGGTTTTTGAAACTATGGACGAGACGGTCGGACCTCATTAGTCGCAATGCAATTTTTCCTAGTTGTTAAAGCGAAATTTACTAAGTTTTACCGCCGAATATTTCCACACGATGTCGTTCTCTTTTATTGTTTTCTTCCTTACAAGGCGGCATCGTTTTAGAAACATGTCGTTTCTCTCATCGTATTTAAATTGTGTGCGCTACCCGGCATTCTGAACGAATTTTTTCAGAGTTTTCAGCATTTTAGTGATTATCAGATTCCAACATCAATAGGCTCCTCTACCTTCCAAAACGAAAAAAATCTCTCGTTGAGTTTCTAAATGGAGCTAGCCATTACCATCGGTACGCCCCCGGCACCTTCAGACAGAGAAGCTATCGACCGCCGCTGTGAGGAGGCCTTGGCGGCGTCCCAGCAGGGGAACCGCGAGCGCGCTAAGGAAATCGTTCTGGAGATTTTTTCTGATGTTTCATCGGCGTTGGGAGAAGTTCACCGCGTCCAGTCGGTGATATATTCGGTTGCTGCTGCTCTGGCCGCTGGAAATGTGGCCGCTCGAGATCTGGTCGCTCGAGATCGATACAGAAATTTAGCTTTTCAGAATGCAAAGATTGCCACGCATCTATCCCCTGAGAGCTCTCATAGTGCATACCTTTGTGCTTCACTGGTGTTGACCGGCGCTAAAGACATGGAAGAGCTGAAACGAGTGCATGATATTTGTGAAGGTTTCCTCGTGAAATTTGAAGATGCTGTTGCTGCATTTACTGGATTAAGTCAGCTAGCAAAGGTCAAGGCCCTTCTAATTACTAATTTTGAAACTGAGGATATGTGGTTTACGTTCGATCGGTGTAGTGCAGCAGCTAAGTTGGCCAAATCAGGAAACCTTGAAGATGTTATTCCACTGTTAGGACCGATTAAGGAAGCAGTAGAATTATACTGCTATAGTCTAAGCTTAGAGGAGAGAAGTGAATTAACCAGAATTCGTATTCCAGATATGATGGAAAAATATGAAACATTGTATGACGGGAAATTCTACCTTCTACTGAAGGAAAGCGTCTTTCTCTGGAAAACAGGAAAGGTATGGACAAAATGGCTTTGTCCATGCAATACTGAGAAGTTTACTAACATTACTCTTTTCGAGCACCATATAAAGGAGCATTCGGGATTAGGAATGACAAGTAAGGCTGTGGTGGATGAAGCAGATGGCATAATAAATGATGATTGTTTGATTTTTCAAGACTTAGATTATAGTGATATTTTTGGATGCGACTGCTACTTGCTGGAGTCCTGGAACGATTATAAAAAGGAGAAATGGCTCACTGCGGCTAGTACTCTTATGTCGCTAAAGACAGAAGCATCGCGTCTGGAAGGCCTAAGAGGGAAACTAGTCTCCAACGAGGTTTGAAAATCTCTATCGTGTGCTTTCTTTATTTGCTTTGGAACTCTCGTGATCCTGTTATTTCATCAAGACCGTTTCTGTTGTTTATATCAAGAGTATGGCATCTTTAGTATGAGCATGAACATAAAAGAGCAATAAATGAGAAGCTCTAAAAGAGGTGACATGATCTGATCTTCATTTAATTGAATGAGCTGCTGCTTACAATGTTCCTATATATAGCTAAGTTATTGCCCGTTACAATTATATCATCCACACACACCAAGAGCATAATGCAAGAACCTTTATGGAATCTATAGAAGAGGGAATTCTCAGCTGCAGAGCAAAGAAAGCCCTTGGTGGTTGAGTCATAAAAATTTCTTGCTGAAGATCTCCATTCAAAAAAAGCATTGTTGACATCCAATTTCCTCATTTCCCATCCAAAAGTAACAGCCAAAGATAACACAGTTCTTATGGTTACTGATCTCACAACTGGACTGAATGTTTCATAGTAATCTAGACCAGCTGTTTGAGTGAAGCCTCTTGCAACGAGTCTTGCTTTGTATCTTGCTATGCTTCCAGCTGAGTGCCTTTTAATTCTATAGACCAACTTGCAATCCACAATGTCCTGATTTACTGGAGGACTCACCAACTTCCATGCATTATTATCCTCTAGAGCTTTTAGTTCATTCTCCATTGCTTTCTTCCAATTTGGATCACTAAGGGCTTCTTCAATATTCTGAGGCTCCTTTTCATATTCTGTATGAGAAAAATAGGCCTTTGGTTTGGAAATACCAGCTTTTGCTCTAGTGATCATGTGATGTCTGTTGCAAGTGGATTCATTGGTTTGATGGTGCTCAGAATCAATATTTCTTTCAATAGGAGGCTCTACTATAAGAGGAATTGTACTGTGAGTTCTATGAAAAGAGTGGCTGTGAGAGGAGATAGAGTGAGAATTTAAGGAAGAAGGACTTTTGCTGTGGTTGTTTGAGTGTGTTTAAACAGGAGAATGGTCATGGTAGGATTGGATAGGTGAAGAGTGAATTTTGTGGTGTTTTTTGATTGTAGGAAACTGAATCACAGGAATTTGAGTTACAACTGTCTCATTTTCAGACTTTGGAAAGGAAGGTTTTTGATCTTTTTCAGTGTAAGGAAATTTGTCATCATAGAAAACAACATTTCTTGTTATTATTGTTTTTCCAGAAGGAAGAAGGATTTTATATCCTTTATAACCAGGACAGTAACCAAGAAAGACAGAAGGGGCAGACCTAAATTGAAGTTTATGATCGTTCATAGGTCTTAGATGAGGAAAACATAGGCAGCCAAAAACTTTGAGAAGTTTGTAGTTTGGCATCTGATACCGTATCAGAGCAGGCTCCTAAAACCTAGCTCTGATACCATATCAGAGTATGGCATCTGTAGTATGAGCATGAACATAAAAGAGCAATAAATGAGAAGCTCTAAAAGAGGTGACATGATCTGATCTTCATTTAATTGAATGAGCTGCTGCTTACAATGTTCCTATATATGGCTAAAAGATACAAACCCCAGAGAGCTGCTCTGTCATTAATGACAGCTGCCACATATAACATAAGCAAAAAACAAAATAACAAGAAAAGATGCTGAGGAATATTTCAGCCACATCAGCACACAGTGGACCTTGTTTCACATCTCATCAGTAGGGTCATGCACACTCTCCATGCACACATATAATTCTAACAACCCCGTACGTCCTCGTTCTCGTCCAATTTGTCAGGCATGCTATTAGTGGTTCTGTAGTAGCTTCTATTGTTGCAGATATCTTTTAACTTGGTTGATGTTTTTTCTTCTTGTGTTTTTGTTGTGGACAAAGGTGTTGCTTAATGTTTTGTTGCTGGTTGTGTTTGGTTTAGAGGGGTCTTTGTGTAGATCCCTCATTCCCCTGCTCTTGCTCTTTGTAGATTAGGTGGCTGTTGGGTGTAATCAGTTGATTAGTCGAACTCTTGTGTATTTGGTGCTGAGTAATATATTTGTTTGTTTGATGTTTGAAAAAAAAAAAACTTTAATACTTTGTGTCTATGTGCAGGGTAAACAGTGCATTAGACGAATTAGTGAACTTCAAAATCGTCTTTTTGAAGACTGTTCTTATAACTTTTACCCAGTCATCACAACCTGTGGAAAGATATTTCTGCAGGTGAGAAAATGCAGTCACATTATTAATTGTTTTTACATAATATATTTTAAAATTCTTTTATTTTTTTATGCAGTCTAAGCTTAGAAATGGTGTCGTGGAGATGGTGAAGGGCTCACTTGGCGATGAAGCTCATATACTCAACTTGAAAATGTGGCTCCCTCCGATGATGAAGATAGCTAACCCATTCCTAGGCAGCCCAACCAAAGCTGAAACACGAACAACAAGAAGAGGTACCATTTTAAAATGAAATTTGCATTTTGTAAACGTAAAACAAAAATTGAGAATGCATTTTGAGCCTGCATATGCCTTTCGGTTGAATGGAAGCTTCCAATTTGAGTTTGCGTAATATACTGTTCAGTTGAAGACACTCTAAGTTCTAAAGTATTGAACTTTGGCTTTATTAAATTAGTCTGAGTTGAAAATTTACAATTAGACTTCATGATTATCAGCACATGAGCATTTGATTTTCATTTTTTACATTTAATTATGTGAATATGAGTAGCTCAATCTTGTAATATTTAATTATGTGATATGTCATAATTAATTTTGCTATACAAAAGTGTGTGTTCATAAATAAAGAAGATATCAAAAAACATAACTAATATATCAATTTTATTGTTTTTCGCAGACTTCCAGTCTTATGTCCATGGGCGAGAATGGCCGTCTTGCTGTTGGCAATATTTTTCCTGGGCCTTTCATTTGTCCTTTCACATAAAGAGGACTGCAAGGCTGCCAAGTGGCGCATGAAACTTCCTGGTTTATCTCTTTTTATTCAAGTTATTATACCCATATTTGCATGCATCTCTGCATTTATTTCAGTCCACAGGAGGAAGATATGGCGAGTGCCTATTGGGTATCGACTTGCGTTTGATTCCGTGATTGTAGCGGTGGAGAATGATGCGACTGCTTTGTTGAAAAATATTCTTTCCGCTATAGTATTGTATGCATACTTGTGGGGTTTTATGTTGCTAGTGACTGGATTTTTAGGAGTTGGGCTCTTTATCACAAAAACCCCACAAGTATGCATACAATACTATAGCGGAAAGAATATTTTTCAACAAAGCAGTCGCATCATTCTCCACCGCTACAATCACGGAATCAAACGCAAGTCGATACCCAATAGGCACTCGCCATATCTTCCTCCTGTGGACTGAAATAAATGCAGAGATGCATGCAAATATGGGTATAATAACTTGAATAAAAAGAGATAAACCAGGAAGTTTCATGCGCCACTTGGCAGCCTTGCAGTCCTCTTTATGTGAACATGTCCAGTCAGTTGCGAATGGAATTCTAGTGTATATGATAGAAAACCAGAAGGGTGACCATGCCTTTTGTTTTGTTGTGGGTGTATTTACTAGACTTCTGAAGGAGACGTACGATACGTATGTCAATAAGCGATTCATTCGCTTCCTGTCTGGTATCAACATGTAGACGTGTAGTGTTGCTGTTGGTGTTTGCTTTATTTCGGAATTGGTGTGCTTTTTGTTGGAACATGGATGTTGGAAATAGTGGATAAAAGTACTTTGTTAAGTTTNGCTGATATCACACTTTACACATCATGCATTAGAAAACTACAATAACTTGTAGTATCCAAACAAAAACAGAGTATCTAATCCCCCATACTTCCCTAGATGAAAAAGGCAACTCATTGAGGACCTAGTTCAATCATAAGAGAACCCTTTTACACATTTTCATTCACTGTTGCTATTAGGTTGAGATTTTTAGAGGATTTTCATTTCCTGATGCACTCTAGTAATACTATGGTGTTCACTACATTACTCAGCACAAACTCTCATGCCAACATCACTATAAACATCCACAATCCATCCATCAACATGAGAATCTTGCCCAAGTTGATATATATACTTTTCTGAACTGTCAGGGCCCAGTATATATGCACGTAGGACACTGATAATGTCGCATTTATGCTAACACACTAAAAGATAAAAAGAAACAAAAAAGGAAACATGATGTGAGAAAATATAACAATTACTCAATCATTATCTGTTTCCTCTCAAGTAACAGACCAAGGAATTCAGTTCACTCAAGTAGACCAAAAATAATCAAATCTCCACTCCTACTAAGAATCTTACCTTGCCTCAGCCACGTAGTTTAGGACATTAGGCATGCTTTCCATGCCACCAGCCACAACATCATTGATACCCGGCTGGATACTTTGTAGGGGAAAAGACGTAATATTCAACACGACAAGTATAAGGTATTCTCATTAGGTTAAGGTATTTTTGTCATAACATATAATGCACGTGCCTCTATTAGGTCCATAAGAAAATCTTGGTTGTGCGGTTGTACTTAATTGCAAGATCCAACTTTTCATTCCAGTGGGTCAACTTTGTTGACAGTAGTGCGAACAACCACATTAGGGGTACCCACGTCTAATTCTGCCTGCCTAGCTGGAGCCCGTCCTAAAGGAGCACTAAGTCCATTCCCGAGGAATACTTCTTGAACAAGTGAAGGATGGATATTGCTTTCTTCAGGGAACCTGAAAAGATGGAGCATACACACAAATACTAAAATAAAATAAAGAAACATAGGACTCCATCATATGATTGATAGAGCAATGGGTTTGGATAAGCACCGATTGCTTTCTTTTCTGAAAGTTTGCAGCCTGGTGTGCTTTGGCGCATATTATTTGTTTATACTTGATAATGCATTCCTTATACATAGAACATTATAGGTGCTCAACTTCTGACCAGTCTCACTTGCCAGAAAATTTACAAACCTGTTCATTCAAATTGGACCACTGGAAGATGTGTATTTGTAGATGGGTTGAAGATTGGGACTTCCACCAAATATCAAAATGCAAGAGGTATAGACATTTGTAGTTGTAGTCTTGTGGTCATAGACGCCTAGTTAAAGCTTTTCTTTGTAACTAAGTAATTCTCTATGTTCCAGATGTCAAAAAGTTGTACATCAAGAATGTTATGTAGTGAGAATGTTATGTGGGTTTGCCAACTTGAGAGGGAAGTTTTGCTGTCTCTGTTCTGTAAAAGGCATGTTTAATATAACTTGATTTTTTTTTTTGGTTAAAATTATGTGATTTGAATGAAGGTCTCCGAATTTTTCTAATTGAAAACTGTTGAAGCTTGGGTGCCCTGAAGCCAACTGATCTTGATGATTTATGGCCTCATGTTACCTGCGTTTGGTATCAGCCAAAAGTTGATTTGCTGAATGCAGAGCAAATGAAGGCTGCTGCTGGGATTCTTAATATTCCACCAAACTCAGTTTACTAATGTGTCTGTATATGAATAAATTCAATTCATACTAAAAATTTAACTCAACTTTAACTCAACCCCACTATCTTCAATATTATCAATATAATAAATAATATCAACCAATCATTTTTACGCAGCACATCAACTTTAATTCACTATTCATCCACTCACATAATTTTAACTTACCATCACTTCGTACCATCTCTCACATACATTTATATAAAACTACTTTAATTATATTTTAAATATTTTTTTAATATAAAATAAAAATCCCACTAACAACTAATCATATCACTTTTTTTAAAATTAACTTTGATTAACCAAAAAAACTCGTTCTGAGCGGATATATTTGTATACAAACATGCCCTAAGGTTGAACTATTTAGAGGATTAGCATATTGGTAGTTAATTGTTGATTCAAGGTCTCCTCCAGAATATATTTGTTGAACTGAATAGATGACTTGAGTGATGGTGTTGTATACATCTTTTCCCAACTTACAAAAGAAGTCCCAATATTTAGATTTCATCAGGTGTGTCTAGTTCAACTGGTTTTGCTATAAATTTGCTGTCATCTATGTGAACTATAAACTGAAGTACTCGGTTTCTACTTGGTGCAGTGATTGAATGATTGTGTTATTATCTTACTTATATTAGGTAGAATTTTATTTACATCAAGGCATGTGTTATTGCAAGCAGATTCACGTTTCTTGCAGGCAGTGTTACAAGTGTGCTACCTATTTCCATGTGCTTTTAGTTATGAATACTATATTGCTGTATGGACACACATGTTGACATACAGTATGCTCCGTACATGAGATGAAAAATAATAGGATCATGGTACGACTAAACCTCTACTGCAGGGGACCTACAACTATTTAAGTTGTGATTCTAATTTGAATATAACCATGTTTAAGGATTATTTTATCTTGTCCAATTGCAATATGATCATTTGTTGAAACTGCTGATTATTTTATCTTTATCCTAGAATGTGATACTGCTGATCCTATACTTTTGAAATCTTTATCATATGCCGTCAGGCAACACCAACTCCACCATAGGCCATAATTAATGCTCGATTTGAAAGTAGTAGATTTACTCAGAGTTTCTTGTTTCAGCTTAAGCTTTTTTTGGCCTTTTTCAGACATCGATTGATGTAATTTACCCAAGGTTGGGGACATGAGTAATTTACCATATATGAAATTTACCCAAGGTTGGCCTTTTCATACATCGATTGATGCTCCATTCTCCATCAAGTTGTCATCCCCATGTCAAAAGCCTTATGTTTTTTCTCTATTTTCTCATGTTGAGAGTTAGTTTTTTCTGTTTTATGTTTTAAACGTAAGTCTCGTAAATGCCTTTTTTAGTTTTTGCGTTTTCTTTGTTAGTGGGCTTATGAGGAACGACGTCGTTTCTTCATAGTGCATGTTAGACGTGTCACGTGAGTAGTACGTACACTACAAGAGGTCGTCGTCTTCCTTTTTCCTCAATCTGTTGTGCTCGAGTTTCTACACTATTTCTTATCTTTTATGGTTTGGATTATGCTTACTTATTTTATTATTTTCTTTCTTCATTCCATTTCCTTGTGTAGTTGATCTCTTGCCTTCCCAAATCTTCCCAATTTTATTCTTTCCTTCATCACTCCAATTAGTTCTTTATCCCCAATGCCTCCATCAAACTTTCTTTCCTTCATCACTCCAATCAGCAGCGCCAATTTGAATAACTACGTAGATATCGAACTGAGGATAACTTCAGCATGCATGTTGGGAAAATTATGTACTGAGAGAGTTAGATACAAACTTTGTCATATAAGAAATTCAGCAACACTCGATATACATTAGGCCCGATCCTCTGCATTTCATGCCTCATGTCTGGAATTCAGAGGAAAAAATTTCCATCCTCTGCAGGACTTGAGCATTCCTCAACAGATACTTCACAACACTAAGATTATTATTATTTCTTAGACACGTTGGTAGGCAATTGTTTGGCCAACACAAAAGGAGATTCTATATCTAATGAAATCGGATGGAAGAAAGAAAAAAGAAGAAGATATATGTAAGTACTTTATTGCTAAAGAAAACTTGAAATGCTTGGCAAACTCGACTTGAAGATTATCAGCAACTCCCAAGGAAATTTACGAGCAAATGCCATTTAACATCATACACTTGGAGTTCAAGTTTGGTTATATTATTAAACTTTAGACTTGATTCTGCAACTTCTCTATCAACAACCTGCAAAAGAAGTTCAACTTTAGAAATACAAAAAAATCACATGACGGAAAGTAATAACAATGGCATGATGGAAAGTAACAACGTACATACCTCATGATTAGAGTTGTAGCCGGATAGGTTTAGGCCCTTGGTGTCACAAATACAACTAAGAAACTTGACCTCATAGGAGCAGTTGCTGTTGGTGGAACACTCTTTGAAGAAGATTTCCACCTCGAATAAGGGATTCATATTGACTGGAATACCTATACGAGAACCGTGCAAGTGGAGATGCCTAAGCGCCGGGGCATTTATTATCATCTGATATTTGGCGCGCTTGTATCCGGAGAAAGTCAGCAACCAGTAAGGTTCAAGAGTGACCCTAAGCACTTTTAACGAGGATGATGATATATTAAGACTTAAATCTTCGGTTTCCCATCGATTAAAGATCAACTCCTCGAGCTTAGGAGAGCCGTAAAGCAAGTTGGGAAGGGTGTCGTCGCCCTCAAACCCAACATAGTTGAGATAAAGCTTCCTTAGGCTAGGAAAACACACATCTGCACTCGACGGGATGCATTTACACAACCGAAGTGTCATGTCGACAACAGTTTTGCAGGTGAAGAGGGGTGTTCTCGGCCACATTACACGACCATAAAAGTTAAGATCAAGATTCCGGACGTTACGCTTGATGGCGGTGGCAAGCAATTTATCGAATTGATAGTTGTCGCCGTAGTTCATGTTAAACGTGAAAGTGGTTATGCTCTTGGCCTCGTGTTGTAGTAGAAAATGGCGGATGATGGTGTTCGAATACGGTGTTTTTCTCCAGTAGAATGTTTCGTCGAAATTGAAACAGGGGACACGGGTCCACAGGAATCTCCACCTACTAGCTAGAACGCTGGTGGCAACCGAGAATTTGGTCGGGAGGAAAGAGAGAATGTGACATATAACGTCGTCCGGCAACCCGCCCAGCCTATCGATTTTATGGGGTGCTCTACTGAATTTGGTCAGGAGGAAAGAGAGAATGTGACATATGAAGTCTTTCACCCTATCGATCGACGGCATTTTATGAAGCTTTTGGCGGTGAGTGTACAGCCGTTCAAGAGCTGCTTTTTAATTTGTACCAAGATCTTCTTCATCTTCATGAGATGGGGATCTTCTTATTGTAGACCAAAGCTAGAGATATTATGGTAAGCGTCCTAAATTATGTGCACGAAATCCGGGGGAGATTGGGTTAGAAAGTGAATCAAATCTCTTCCTTGTAAAGGATTAATAATTTGCTCTCACTGACCAATGTTTTCATAGGTATACTTCTCTAAACTTCTATGCTTAATTAAAATCGGATATATTCATACTAACTTCGGAATATTCCAAAAATCACAGTTAAAATTCCCGTGCCAATTACTTTATTTAATAATGTTGAACCCGGATCAATAAGTACTGCGCTGATTTACTTCTATCATTGATTTCTGGTAAGCTTCAGTAATTTTTATTCAGCCAACAATTAATAATAATAGTAGTTTATTTAATAAAAAAAGGTGTCATTTAATAAATATATGATCACACACGATTTATTTTGACATGTCCCATTTTTAGATGGTGTCCATTTTTGTAATGACTTTTTATGTCTTGAAATACAAAATATTTTTGTTTTTATTTTGATACTATATATATTTTGGTATTATATAAATACATATTTCACAACTAATTAAGAATGGCTACAAATATATCTATTTTCTATTGCAGTCATACAATAATAAAAAATATTCTTTTAGATATTACAAAGATACATCAAATATTTATATTTGAAATTTGAAGTATACTCTCCTTGATCAATAGCCATCGTAGAAGGAATCTCATTAATCCTTATGCATGTCAATGAGACGTTTTGCTACATTAACAGAGTCATAGTTACCCCTGCAAAAAATGGCTAGCAAATGCTTAAACAAACACAAAGAAACAGCACACTGAAACAAACTGGCTATATACACCAAAAAACACTAGCAACCATTTCACGAGCCAAGTTCCTAATCATACCGTAAATAACAAGTGAAATATGTAACAGATAACATCCTATAAATGGGTAGTCAAAGTTCCAACATAGTACTGAAAATAGCACGCGCAAACCGGAGGGAATCCCTGAAATTGCGAGTCATGTTCCTACTTTATACAGAAAAATAACAAGTGCAGACTCAAGTTCCTACAGTCTACTGGAAATAACAAAAGCAACTATGAATCAGAGAGAATCCCAAATACAGTTTGGAAATACTTGAAAGCTCCCAAAAGACACAACCTCAAAGCAATCCCGAACCCAAAACTTTCGTGAGACCCCAACAGATTAAACATAGTCACATCTTGGGCCGACAAACATCTGTCAACTCAGCCGCTTGCTCGGGGCCTGACCTCCGGAACCCTTTTCTTGTGCCGGGCTACTGATTCTCGATACGCGGGACCTCAGCAATGGCTCGTAAACAAATGAATTCCCCTGCATATTGGTTTTGTCAAGGGAGAACATCAAAATAAACCCCCAAAGCCAAAGCCCCTCCATGTTTATATATAAGTACAAACAGAGAATCGCCAAACCCCTCCATGTATAATGAGAAAATCGAAATTTTAACGGCTTATGTTGATTGATTCAACAACAACAACAACAACATACCCAGTATATTCCCAACAGGTTGGGGTCTGGGGGGTCAGTTGTACGCAGACCTTACCCTTGTGATTATACAAGGAGGTTGTTTCTGAAGCGACCCAAGGTGCATTGCGCCGTTTGATTATATATATATATATATATATATATATATATTTTCTAGAAACTTCACATACCCGTTTGATTGATTGATATACCAAAAAAAAATCTGAGAAGATCAAAACTCACACGCACACACACAGATACGTTAAGCAAGCAGTCCCCCATATGTTAACCCTCCCACACATATACAGCATCACAATGAATCACCAAACTCCTCCATGCATCATGAGAATATCAAAATTGTCACATATATACAAAATTTACCGGAGTATATCAAAACTCACACGCACACACACGGATACCTTACGCAAGTAGTCCCTCGAGACACGCCACCCACCATAGAAAAAGTTCGGCATCCTGCCCCAGACATCAGCCAAGACATCCCTGACCCGCCACACAACCTCAGGAAACTCGGGCACCTTCATTTTGGCCACAAAATCCCGAACAAACTCGACCCATTGCTTGAATAAAAGAAGTAATATGCATTTATCAACCGCAAGGCCATCCCTGACTTTTCGTGCTTGTCGGCGACAAATAGCAACGGGTTCAGGACAACTGTGAGACCGATATTAGCCACGTCGAAATGTTTGATAGATACCACAGCCGAATTAACTAAAGCCATAATGTGGAGGAAAATGAGGTTGACCATGACCAGTTCCCAGCCATCCTCCGAGTACATGGCCAGCGCAATCGGTACAGGGTAGTACAACGAGTTGAGCACGATACTGAAAAATACTCCCAGCTCGATTTTCCGAATGTGGTGTGTAAACGGCAGCAGGAGTAGGATGAAGATGTATGCTGAGGTGCTTGTTACCACTTTCAACAGCTTCAACGGGTAAATTTCTCCATCCCGCGCGAGCTGAACACCGACCAGAGCAAGGAAAGAGAGCGAAGCCGTGATACTCCAGCACAGCCTCCTGCTGATTTCACTACAAACGAACAAAGAGAGGAGAAATTAAGCAGCTGGAAAATAAAGGTGACTGCGAAAATCGAACCGGTTACCATCGCTCAGCCGCGGCTAGGGTTCGTGCTGCGACGGGAGGAGGCGGCGGGATTCCTTTGCTCGAAGGATTCAGCGGCGGTGGAGGGACAGGAAGGATGTCGGAGTCGGCTGGTGGTTGTTCGGGGCTCGGCAGTGGTCCTTCAGCCGCCGGTGGCAAGCGGCTAGGGTTCTCCAGTGCGGAGAGGTTGGAGACGTTTGGTGCGAGCTCAGGGCCGCCGGTGGGGGAGGGTGAATGGAGCATTGTCGGCGTCGTTAATGGGTTAAATGAGAAAATCGGTCTGACGATGGGTCGCAAATCGAAATAGATTTCATTTAAACCAAATCCCTTGGGTCCCAATAGATCGCTCTTTGGGTTAAAGAATGGAAGGCCAATGTCTGGACCGGTGGAAATGGGCCGCCAATAGTGACACCTTGACACTTGACCGTAGTAAATGAATGAGCCCCTTTGCACCCTCTACAATTCAAAACCATTAATACGAATCACGTGCGATGTACGGATAAGAGATACATATTAACATTTATATTAAACGATGGGATATACGTTAATAACATAAAACGTAGAGAACTAAAGTAAAACACAACCACACGTATGTTTATATATTTGAAAATAAACTTAAAACTATTACCATTTACTTTTGAAAATCAATATTGTCAACATCTTGCTCCTTAACAAAATTATAGATGTCAAAATAAAACGTTGGGAAATCGGTAGGATACTTCAACACTTTGCAGTAATAGATTGTTATTTACCACTTTTACTTTCTACCATCCTCGAACTTATCACTCATCTTTGTAATGTTAACATCACGAATTAGTCCAGTTATGCGACCCCCTTGTAAAATCGCAATACAAAAATAATATTTTCGTCAAAAAATATTAAAATAATAAATATTGACAACTATTATTAAATCACATCATGAAGAATACTAACATCACTATCGTGGAAAACTATTTCCAAATAACTTCTGTAAGAGACATCAACATCTCATCTATTATGAAAATAAAATAAATACAAACAATGAAAAATATATATTATTAAACACTTCTCTTTATACAATATTTTTTATTTAAGAAATATTATTAAACCTTACGGTTTTGATTTTTCTTTTTAAAAAATCAATTATCTAATATATGATTGTTAATATACAAAAAATAATGGAAAGAATCCAGATTTTAAAGTAAAGCTATTTTTTATTTTTTTACAAATCAAAATCATCCAAATTTTTTTAACTTCAAAAACATTTGGCATAAATCAAATTATACAAATGATTAATTAGTTAAAATATTTTATTAATTATATTTTAAGAAATCCGATTATATAAATGTGGATAAAAAAATATTGTACTAATATTTTTTTTAGGAATGTGATTATATGGAAGTTAAAATAAATGAAATGTAACCATAAAATCTTTTCGTGGTCTTTTCCTTTAAATGTTTGAATTTAAAAATCCAATAACCAAATTTAAATTATATCACATAAGGAAGAAATAAATAATTATGTTTATGAATATATTTAAAAATTAATTTTGAATTTTAAATAGAGTAAAAGACGAAATAATTCGAATTTGTTTTCAAAAAATTTTTAAAGTGTTAAATATTCTGGTAAGTATACCCATAAGAATAATCTTACTATTTAAATTTCAATAATTTCAGCAAGTTTGTTAATGAGATAAATTCGATTAGACAAAATATTAATTAATTAAAATATTAGTTTGTTAGAAATGCGATTATATGGAAGTTAAGATAAAATGGAATGTACCCAAAAAATTTGTTTGTGATTTTTTCCTTTAAATGTTTGAATTTTAAAATCTAATAATCAAATTAGATTATATCACGTAAAGAAAAAAAATAAATAATAAACTTTTATTATAAAATAGATTAATAATATTTATCACTTAGATAATAAATAATAAATATTTATACGTAAAAAAATTTATGAAAATGCATCACATGCACCATGCAGAGTGAAGTACTAAATATACATTAAAAAAATGTATTATAACTGTTAGGCTTACAAATATGAAATATTGAAATACAGAAATTGCTGATTTAATTTACTTATTTTTTGTTCTATGCAATTGATCTTAGGATCACCTCTGCATATCTCATAAATTTTCTTTCATGCGCAAATAAAGTATAAAACATTAAAACTATCATATATTTCATACTTAAATAAACAATAGTTAAAAGCAGAAACTCATAACAGGTAAAAAACACTCATTGGAACAAAAATCTCATGGATCATAGACCTTATTGGGCATTAAGATCACAAAATCTTCATTATTTGTTACATTTCCCCATTCACTCATTAAGAACATAACCAAAATGATTTTTGTTCTTATTTGCTACGACTCACTATAATCTATACACTAATACACATTAGTCCATTGCAATTTCACCAAAAAA
>BKCP01007181.1:1330779-1357606 GCA_008636005.1 Striga asiatica | reverse complement strand
AAATGGCTTCAAGTCAGATGCCACTTTTACAAATAAAATTAACGATACCACCCAGAAATGTATACTTAATCCATCCGAAATCTCACCTCAATCACCATGAGACCAACCTCACAGAGCACAAGCCAAGAGATATAACCAACAGTACATCTACTCAGGCATTTCCCGAAATTTTTTTACAGTAGTTGCGCAGATAAAGTTGTGATTGCACCATGTTGCTTGGTTTACAACATATTTCACATCATGCATGTGAATAAGAATTTGGCCCCTCTTCAAGGTCCATCTCGTATATTGTACAGTCTCGCTGAGAAAGTAGGAATTCCTGCATGTACAAACATGTCCATCAATAGTAATCATTTACCTACAAATGAATACACTGCTGGCATTGTTTGAAGCTAGAAGGGCAAGATTTGTAGACATGGTTCGCAAGCTGTACAATATTATTACTGTACTAGAACAAGAATTATAATAATTTCATATACACATTTACAAGAATGCAGTACTTTAAATATTTGCATGTCATTCAATTGGTTTTTCCAAATAGAAAACGGTTATTAAAGTTTAACCTGTATTTACTTGCAATTCTATTCTGTATAATTCAGTTCTCCTTTACTAGAGATTTTGACCGTAGTAGACAATGACTCCAACATTGTTATACGAAACAGTTCAAACAAATCAATCTAAGTATTAGCGCAATTGGATATATATTCAAATGCATAATCTATCCACCAATAAAAAAATACACTATTCATTCATTCAACTTTTTCACTCTACTCCACTCGCATTTTTCGATACGACTTTTAAATTAAAAAACAATCATTACTTCAAGTTTATCTATAAAACCTATTGTTCATCCAATAACGTATGTATAACTATTATTCATTATTCTACTATTTCTCTATCACAGCACATGTAATTATTATTCTTTATACCACATTACTTTATATTAAATAATCATCGACTCTCCCAATACAGTTGTGAAATTTTTTCACTCAAATGAAAGCATATCCAGTCGTATTTAAAATTAATACTTTGAACGAAATATAAACTAGAGTGTCTTAAAATAAATTATCCGTTGAATTTAATCGGTAACATTCACTTATTATTTGGTAGGTTATGAAGAAAAAGGAGGAAATGGAAAAGCATGCTAACCTGCAATTGATTCTGACTGAATAAACTAAGAAAATCAGTTTCAGGAGAGTTGACCAGTTCAATTAATTCGTGATGCCTCTCTGGTCGATAGCCAGACTCCATTAGTGACACAGAGACCTNGCCACCACCAAAAAAAAAAAAAAGAGAAAAGAAACCAATGAGAAAATGGCCACACTTCCCTTACAGTATATGACTAGTAAGTATATGACAAATAGCTCGATACAATATAGGATAACAAAAATGTAGACAGAATAAGTAATCAATATCATACCCACGTTTATTGAATATACAGATATACATAGTAGGTGCTTGTTACAAAATTATCATATTGAGAAAGAAGCAAATATTACAGGGTGCACTGACCTTTTAAACCAACATTTGTCCTTCTCTTACTTTGCTTTATTATTTTCACTTTTCTTGTATTAGAGTAAAACAAACTTTTTTTTCTTATTTTAATATAATATGTAACACTATAATACCATAAAACAGGCAAGAAAGCTGTGATGCCATTACCTGCATGCACCGAAGAAATAATTCCGGAATGCAACATTTCCGACAAAGGCCGCGAACTATATATGTTGCAGAACCTTCAAGAGACCCATCACTGCTTGAATACCAAGCATCCAATCGAGAAATTTCCATGGTCACTCCAGCTTTAAATCGAGGTAGCTCTCCTGACATAGGTATAGAGATTTTATTTTGGCAAGCATATATTATTTGCAAAAAGGTAACCTCTCATAAACGTACATATCAGTGTAGCGGAAAGGTTATACAGATACTCCCAACCTCAATATCTCTGACCGAAACTTAGATATTAAAGCGTAAGGGGTAAATTCCAAAAACCTTTCTTAAGATCAATCTAATAAAGAAAAAGAAAGGAAAAAAGAAAAAAAAAATCCAATACAAAGTTTCGCAAGCTCTTCTAATGTTTTATAATACTATGTGTTGTCACCGTGCTTAATATCTTACTTGTCAAATTTTGGTGGTTCCGAGCAGTACATGTAGATTTAGAGTTTTATCCATGTAGGTTAGTAGTTTTAATATCATGAAATACTTCGTAACTTTGACTATAAATATGTTTTAAGACTTCACAATTTTTTTTGTAATTCGTTTTTTATGTATGATAAACAAAATTATATTTTTACAACAGACATTCATATTGCATTAGATAAAACAAAAAATAAATATCGATACCTTTATATAAAATTAAATTTACCTATCAATCTAAGTTGGAAAATAATAAAATAAATATTCATCAAATAAAACTCATTTAACATTATTGTGGCCCATTCATTGTGTAGTGTGTATTTTAGATTTAAATAATAATGTAATTTTTGAAGAAAGATTTGAAAATTTAAAATATTAACTTCTGTTTTTTTAACTTTTTATCCATATTTTTTAATACAACGCTCGTGTATTAAGAGGAATTGCAAATTATTACAAGCTTGTATCTCAATTGGTATAGCTCACCCTTAAGTGTTGCATTGATGGATACAGAATTAGATCTCTATATCTCACAGTAGGTGTTTAGACTCCCTCCCCATTAGTACCCTTGTAACTATTAAAAAATTTACCCCCTCTAAAAAGTTTAAGATAGAAACACACGGAGGTGCAATTTTGCAAACATCTTACTTCTGACTTTTTGTATAGAAAAGAAGCATTTAAGGGTAATAGTTGTAAATTATCCAAAATTAATTTAACTTGAACAAGGTTGTGCTCTTTCATCAATGTCAGATAAAACATTAATGTTCGGGAGTCATGTCAGAACCCCACATAATAACACCAAGGAAGCAAATCAAGCTCACACAGTTCCCAATTCTGCAGGAGGAAAGTAAGCAACAGAAAGAAAGGATATTGAAGGAAAGAAATAAGAGGTTACAAAGAAACAGTGATTTCACCTGTACAAGCTTAATGATGACACATCTACCTTATGCACAACCATATGATCATTTAAACCAAGTGCATATGATACGACAGTCATGAATACGTAGGTAAATATACCTTTGAAGCCAGCCGCCAGGACATTACCAAGAATGCCACCATCATCAAAAGCATGTGGTCCAAGCCCATCCCCTTCCACTGCCATGCATCGAAGCACCACTTCAATGCAAGAATTGTCCTTTGGCGAGGTAGAAACATTCACCTACACATCAATAATACTAATTTCTGACAATTGAAGCTTACACGGTAAGAGAAACTTTAAATGCTCATGTCACAAGTTAGAGGTCGCCCATTACTTCAATATTGAATTGAAAGTTAAATATAAACTCGATATACAGATGGAACACTTCTCAAACAAGTAATATAAGAGTGCTTGATCGAAAATTTAATGATATACGACATCTCGGAGCTAGCGAACTAAGGCTTTCTCCAAGAAAGGAAGGATGACGGCAGATTCAATTGCTTTTTTCCTCTCCTTACAGTCGAGCTAGCTATGAAAAATTTCATTATCTTTTACATACAACTTTTAAAAGGGGCACAGTAGAAGCCATCCCCAAAGCTAGCTCAAAAGGAGAGGGTGCCCAACCCACACTTCTACACAATAACTAATCAATATGGGACAAACACAACTTCTAACAACAAAGGCCTATATATACATGGTTTGTTCGAGAACAACGAAAAATAAATATATTTTCTTTTCTTTTTTACTGATGTCAAGAAGGTAGAAGTTAGGTACGAGCTGTACCATTAACTCTCGATGGAGAACTTCTTCCTCGCTCACTGATGAGTAAAGGGCACTTGTCAATGTCGCACATAATGTAGCATCTGGGTCCATGCATTCACCAGAAGGAAGAGACAGGACAGCTGTAGCATGCACTTCCAGGTAAACAGGTTCTTCTGATGCATGAACATGATCTTGAGTTGGAACCAACCAAGGATTCTCTTTTCCTGTAACATGAGCATCAACGCCAGCTGTTATGTTTCTTGAACCAACATACTATCATTATAGATGTCTCAGATCCAAAGAGAAAATTCTGGGGTGGCGGGAGCCATAGGAGCCTACGTAAAACACTGCTCATTATGATAAGAAACTGGATTCCTAGACTTAATTTCCTATACACTTCGGAAATAAATAAGTGGAATGAAATAACTCACTTTGTAGCAATAGCAATGAAGATTCAAGAGTTTCTCTAGCTGCTGTAAACTTCCTTTGTCTTTCCTCCTCTGAAAGTTTACCAGGTGAAACTTCTGCATTTGCTAGTTCAACTTTAAGCCAGTTCCGATACTTTGCATCACAAGAGTAGTACTCGCTCTGATTAATCACAAATACAATACATTGAGTCCGCAAAAAGGCCATTATTTTTCATAAGAGCAACTATATGTCATAACTCATAGGCATACCCAATCCTGAAACTCCCTCAAATTCTCTGAAACTTCATGATCTTCAGAGGAAATAAGAACTTCTGTTAGATGTTTCAAAGGCTCCGCAA
The DNA here is from genome assembly GCA_008636005.1 of Striga asiatica. NCBI lineage: Eukaryota > Viridiplantae > Streptophyta > Magnoliopsida > Lamiales > Orobanchaceae > Striga > Striga asiatica. The sequence goes on along the minus strand of BKCP01007181.1, from coordinate 1,353,026 downwards.
GTAAACTAAGCACTGTGTGAGCACCAACGGGTACTGCAGGCACCCTCCACATTGAAATAAGGGCGAATTCCCGAAAGAGTAAATTGCTGCAAGAATAAAATAAGGTCGATCACTTGTTACTTTATTTAGAAATTATGTATTTCTTATTAAAAATCAAGTCTTTTGGAAAAAAATCAAACATTCTATAATTTTTATGAGATACCTAAATTGAAGTATACATATAATTATGTCCAAATTACCATCAGTCATAAATTAAACTAGTACAATACCCGTGTACTACACGGGTGTTGAGTTAAAACATATATAAAATAAAATAATATTTATAAATTTTGATGGACTAATTAATGAAAATAAAAGAGGAATAGACAGTGCAGACAGTGATTGTAAATCGTAATTTAGGAGAGAAATATGAGAGAAAATTATAAGATGGTAAGATTGCTATTTGCCCAAATTAAAAAGGCTAATTGTACTAAGAGAAAAAAAATAATAAAATAAAATGTACACTTACCCAGTTTGAAAAAAGTTATTATGTCTATACCAAGTCTAATTCCAAAGCAAAAAATTGATATACAAATAACATTTCGAGCATAGATTTTTGCCATGTCAGCATCCAAAGTGTGTGAGCCTTCCACTTAGGCTCAACACATTTTGAATTAATATATAGGGAGGGATTATCATGAATCAATTATAAAGTATAAAATAATATGAAATATTTATTATGTTTATTCTAAAGATAAAGTATGAAAATAGCATAAAAATTGTTGGGTTCATAATAATTTGATATATATTTAATTATTATAAAATATTATTTTTTTATTTATTAGCTATTTAGGTTTTCATCAAATTTTCATACAAAATATATTATTAATGAGAAGCCACTCCATAAATCTATATTTATATATGTGTATTATAAATAAAAATTCTATTGATAGACACTTTTTTTGTCTTTTATACTGAAATACATATTTTGATTATATATAATATTCAATACTTGATTATTTTATCAACCTTTTACATATAAAACGATAAATTAATGATTATTATTATTTTTTAATTTAAGGCTCGTAATAGGCATATAAAATAAAAGTTATTTGTTATATATTTATATGAAATCATTTTTTTAACTTATTTATATATGTTATAGCGACATTTGTTAAATAAAGTTTTTCATTTTAATAGTGCAAGTGTTTATGGCCTAAGTATACCATGTCGATGTTATTATTAAATGACAACTCTTATTTTTTTCATTAAATTCTTTTAATTCAAAAATTAAAAGGAAAGTTATAATTATCATGTATCACTTTGTCTGAATGCATTTTTTTAAATTATTAAAAATATCACAATCTTAAAAATACTAAATAAAATATAAAGTAAAAAGAGAAATTTCAGCAAAAAGTGCAACTTGTAGTAGCAGTGATATGCATTACATTGATTTTTTAGATGTAGAACTTAACAATTTTGTTGTGAGTCATGTTTATTAAATAATGAATTACTAATGCTATTGATTAAAAATTTCGACTACAACCAGTTATAATGATAATTTTAAAATGACCAGTCGCAAAAGATAAAGATATTGTTACAAAAAGTGGACCAATAACCTTGTGTACAACAAAAAAAAATTCATAATCGTTAATATTTTTTTTTTTAATTTTTTGGATTACTAAATTTAAACTTAATTAATCCCTATTATGAAAAACTTGACCTTGCCCGTGCATGTGCATGGGTAAAAGAGTACTAGTGTTTCTTGTATCTTGAGTTTACAGGGAATGATATATAAAACCAATTATAAAATAAATGAGAAACCTAAGTACTCACAACATTAAGTTTGTGAATGTAATGGAAACATATAACTAATATCATCTTGAACTTTAATTCATCAACAGTTTTGGAAAATAAGAAAAAATCGCCACCGCAAAAATAATCTGACTGAATATAAACTCCTCAAATAACAGAGAAAAAATACCTATGCATCAACGCACGGAGAACGAGTTTCCGAGTAACAGCTCTGGCATCATTAATTGTAGAAGGAGGTGTAAAGCATAGCCACTGGACAACCATAGCTTTCTGTAGGCTCTGCAAACGATGTTGCTCCGCAACATCCGATGATTTTTCATGTTTACCAAAGCTAACTTCTCTAGATCTTGACAAAATTCTGTTTAACAGAAAAACTTGAAAGCATGAGCAGTTCTTATCCAAGAAATTTGATAAAAACGTTATAAGGTTACCATTCAGTCACCTCTCAATGATTTCTTCAAAACTGCCTTTCGAGTCATCTTCAGAAGAAAAGGGCAAATATTCAATAGCTGACACAAAGATCTTGTATCTCACATGCACACTGTAGATGGAGAAATTAAAATGGATAGTATACCACAGAACTTGATTGAGGGAGAGGTTAATACGTGAAGAAAGAAATTAAGATGAACATACAATCTCATGTTGCACACTTTTCGAAATCAACAGATTTCATATATAATTTCAAAGTCGTCAAGCATTCAAGCTATACACTAGCTCGCGAAACATCTTCGCTCGAGCCAACAAAAAATTCAAAGGGGAAAAATAGGTTAAGAAAAGTATATAAAAGCAAATAAAGAGGAAAGCAGCTCATCACACAAAGTTAATATCAAATACACCATAATGAACAGAACGCTTTTGCTGCTTCATGGAACGGTGTACTAAATGATGAATTGTTCTATGGAAACTGCTCAAATCCATCAAATTTAAGCACCTGCTGTTGAGTCTGAGCTCCATCATATGGACAAAGAGATCTACACAACGATGGCGAGCAAGCTGAGAAGCATATATTCCTACCAACTCCTCGTGCTGCTTAGTGAAAAGAAACATTGCATACCTAAAAGAGATAAAGTCAAACAATATAAAAGCTTCTCGAAAAATCCCCATGAAGAAGATTCCACTACAAATATCTACTTACATGTGAATGATAAAATCACCAATTGTCATTATCTTCTCTCTGAAAGTATCTTTCATTTGATCTGCAAGCAAGTATCTAAGTACCAGCACCAAGTGTGCACCAAAACGCATCATCTGAGGGTCACCATGAGGTCTGCAGCAAAAGTAGGTAGATGCTCATTTTTAAAAATTAACACCACTATTATCTTTTTTGCATGTATCTAGTAAGAATGAAACATCCAATTTTCAGTGGCTGGAAAAAGGAAGACAAATAAGAAACAAAGAAAGATGGAAGGGGGCGAAGAAGAAGTGAAATTGCTGAAATACAACCACAAATAACAAAGAACAGTATACAGTACCTGAAAATATCACCATCATCCTCTGAAGGTGATATCCATGAGAAGATGAGGTCCAGTAAATGAGGTATGTTTCCTAGCATAAGATTCATCTGTACAAACACTGATCAGTGCCTCTAAACCAGTTAACTGCACTGACATCGAAATCTATGCTCTTGAATAATAAAAATTATGGAGCTTTTATTAACAAAAGATTGCACTAAAAATTGACGCAACAAAAATAAGCCTAGAAAACTAATATATTCATTTTGGAAGCTTCAACAGAAATTGCAGTGATACATCGCCATCATGACATGCTGAGTATCAGAATTACTACTGTAAAGTCACAATGGAAAAAACTAACATAATAACATTTTTGTTTCAATTCATGAATGTGAACAGAAAAGACTAAGTAAACAAACACATTGCATAGCTCCTGTTGATATCAAAGACATTTTCTCAGGGAAATTAGAATCCCAATAAATTCATAGCTCCCAACGAAACTATAGGTTTTGGGTCAACAAGACCTAAAATATTCCAATTTTACACTCATTATGCAGTTACATTTCCTGACTTTCACCCGTGCAGTCCACATACTACTCTAAGTATCACGGTGGTCATGAGGAGAGCTCAGTAACAAATTCAATATAGGTTACATTTTTTTTTTAGCAAAACGCAAGGCCGAAGAGAAAAACTTATCAACAGAAGCAGACTTGATAATTAACGGCGAGTCTAAATCCCCAAAACAACACTGTAGCTGCTTGCAAAGGGAAAAATATTAATGATGAGTTGATAATCAGTACTGATGATATTGATACCTGCAGACTGCTTTACTTTAATAATGACATTAGTCATTAGGCATATGTTAAATGAATAAAAGAGATAAATAACAATGTCAGCGAGTAAACCATAAGTGCTAGAGTACCATTTGCATGCCAAATTTCAAACAGTTACAATGTCAGCGAGTAAACCATAAGTGCTAGAGTACCATTTTCATGCCAAACGTCAAACAGTCTTAACTATTTTCATGTATATACAGCCCCAGACTATTTTATTGGTGAAAGCATGGAACTTAATTAGTCGAATTGATGATTGATAACTCGAGAATGGCATCTTTAAGCAAACTAAGAGAATGGTCTCCACAAAGATTGTTACCTCGATTTGCCTCTGTTGCTCCTTGCATGCTCGAGTAACAGCTTCATTCACAGCGTCACTAAGTTATGCAAACATTGATAGACGAAATTAGTTGCCTATAGTGACAGAAATTATTAACTTAATCAAAATGATTCATGCTTACCTTGAATGAAGCTTCTGAAGAAGAGAAGTAAGATCCCTTGGTTGCTGACTCAGAACCTTAAGTGGCCATGTGTCTGGTCCACTACTTTGCTGAGACACAAGATCCCCTTGCCCTGGACTTCTCTCCATTGCTTCTTCAAGATTCTTGAACAGATCTGTTCTGTCTGGTCGCAAGCGAGCTATTTCTATATCAACTTGCACGTCAAGCCAAGACTTCGCCATTGCCCAGCATGCAGACTGAAAAGGGACAGACAGCATGAAAAAGGGGAAACTACCAAATGAACATCTTAAATAGTCTCACACAAACATGAATTTGTCAGATAATCGTTCTTAATACAAATCTATTAATGCCACCACTGGATCATAAATATTACAACTCGATTATATGTTGTCAGTTACACAACTTAACTATCGACCAGACAGACATTTTTACAAACTTGGGGGATGTGTCTTATGATATCAACAAACATGAAACCTATTCTATGGTTCTGAATATTTTTGCATGGATCACAGGTGAGAGCTTTTACGGGAAAAAAATAAGAAAAAAAGTTCTAATAAACATTAGACAAAAATTAAGTACATTGAATGAACTTCAACACCACAAGAGTGACAACTAAGAACGCTTGAAACATTTTAGCAACCTTTATTTCAAAAAAAGTACTCAGAATCCTGTTTTTTCCCCAAGGAAATAAAATAATAAAAGAAAATGTCAAGTACAATATACTCAAATTTTTCAACACTAGGAAGAATTACATACTTCCCAATCGGTACAAACTGGAAGAAGGCGCTTCAGGTTGCTGGATTGGGCTGCATATACCGCTCTTTCATACTTCCCACCATCTTCTTCAGCAATTTTCTCCAAACAACAAACCACAAGAATAAAACAAGCTAAGTAACAGTTCAGCAATACTACATACACAATGATCTGGAATCTCTGAAAATGAACTGATATGCTAAGGATTACCACTTTCATGAAGCTCAACAAATTAGATATCATGAAACGTAGAGCTTCACATTTAAAGCTTCAATGAAACAAGAAAATACATTCCAATTGCCAGAACTAAACGGTAAACATGCAAAGTAATGGCAAAAAGAATCCAGAAATAAGTTTATGGTTCAAATAAGTAGCTTTGGGTTTCCGTTATGCATCTCTGACAAAATTTGGAGCAATCAAACTTCTCATTTTTACTTACTTCGGATGCACAATAGGAGGCCCATCTCCAAAGACGCCACTGATGACCAATTCCACTTTCCAATTCAATGGCCTGTAACATTCTGTTCTTGCCATTTTTCTCCAGAGCTTCGATAGATGGGAATAAATTGAGTCCCCCGAAGGGACATAAACTCGAAGCTCTCCATGGCTGCCAAAACGTTGGCCTTCCAGTATAAAGACAAGATTTTCCTTTATGGATTACATGCAAAGAAATTCATACCTGACCAGCAGACCTGCAAAGACTACATGCCTCTTCTAATCTTCCAGCTCTCAGAAGAGTCCAGATATCTTCTAAAAGAGATTCATCCTGTTTCTGTTGTAAGAATTAAAATGCCCTAATATTAATAAATATCAGGATCCAACAATCAATTAGCATAAAAACTATGTTGATACTCATAATCTACAATCAGTGCTCACACCATATGAGCTGCAGAAGGAAATAATCCTCAGTTAAAAATTAGGGCGCGATTGGCTATAATATAACCAGTTTTGACTAACCGAATAATTTTTTTACACTCTTTAACTGAAAATCCAATCAAATTTAACCCAACCCAACTCACCTCAATATTATCAATATAGCTAAATAATATCAATCGATCATCCTTACACAACAAATCAACTTTAATTCACCATTCATCCACTCACATAATTTTTAACTACCTATCATTTCTAATAACCTTTCTCTTGCTTTTACATCATCAACTTTACTTATTACATTTTAAATATTATTATAATATAAACTCAAAATCCCATTCAATACTCCACTCAATCAACTTTTCAAAATTAACTCACTTTAACCAATAAATCCAACCAAAAACGGTTTTATTTATATCCAATCGTGCCCAGTTCACATATAATTGGCAAAAGGCTTCACATGAGAGATTAGAAAGTGAAACCTTTGCATTATCAATTTTCGCCCATAAAAAGTCTAAGTAGGTGCCGGTATCAAAAAAGCACCATTTAGGACAAAAAAACCTTTAATGGATACAAGATGAAAACAAACCAATAGCGGGATTTAAGGAGTCATAGAAAAGTTGCAACCATCAATCAAACAAACCAAAAACAGAAGGTTGCAAAAGATATAGTGGCCAACTAGCCATTATCAAAAGAATTATGGACATGCAAGAATTTTTTGTTTGGAGAAGTACCTTATCATCAGGCAGCTGATGAGAATGTTCACGTGTTGGAGCATCAAAATCCAAGTGTTTAATTGTCTTTGTATTTGAGGCACCTCTTTTGAGATGTCTTTGAGTGTGATGCCAAACACCAGAGCTTGGGAGGTAAGTACCAACATGTGACCCTCTGACCTGAAAAAAATTAGAAAGGAAACACTTTACGTTTGTAGTAACATGATAAAATCTCTGAAGCCTCAGGAAGAATCTCAGTAGAGAATTCTGGCATGATTAGAGCTGGAGTTTGAAAAGGAGAGAGGTTATCAAATAAAATTCATGGACAATCGCACATTTTAGTTGTGTATGGGGGGGAAGAGATGCTCGTAGTATTGTATATTAATGGACTCATTACCTTATTATCCAAATCAAGTGCTTTGGAAGCTAATCCTTCAAGCCATTGAACAATCCTCAGACATAATTGTGCGGTATGATCTTTTGTAACAAATTGGCAGGCCTCCAAATGAGAAGTCGTCGGGAACTGAGTTAAAGCATGTTATTCAACAAGTTAAAATTCAATTGTCCAATCAAATCATGACACATATGATGCTGATATATATATATAACAAAGAAGTTCATTATGAATGACAATCACCATGACTAAATCTTCAGGGACTTCTTCATTTCCTGCAAGGAAATAATGAAGGATATTAGCCTCAAAACATTGTATTTTCAGCAAGGTCGAAGTAATAATCATTACACAAGAAAAAAAGGAAAAGTCTATGCTAGGTGATAGACAATGAGATTTTGCTCCAACGAAATATAAACATATATAACAAGATTCTTTTTATAGACCTTACAAACTGAAAAATATATTTTCCACTCATAACTTACAATCCCACCCCCACCCCCCACCCCGCCCCCNCAACTCTATTAACATCTGAAAATAACAATATCCAAATCCTGGTAACAAAATAACTCAATTATTCAGATAGAAACTGGCGAGCGAGCTATGCTTCAAAGAATGAAATGAGCTACAACAATGCAATTTCTTCATCGGTGTTTCCTATTTATATATTTTGCATGGTAGACATGATATAAATAAGCTTCGTTCATGCAATGAAACATTTGTTATGACATGGTAAGAAGACTGATTCAAAGAATTACTCAAAAATAATGCACGAATAAAGGTGAATGATTTATCTGACATGTAAATCACCTTTTCCGTACAGATACCACAGAAGAGACCACGAAGCAGCTTCGTCAAGCAAGAACCGAGCTCTCTGCCTCATCAATTTATCTTCAACAATTCTGTACCTTTCATTGGCACCAAATCTGCACCAAAAATGACAACAATGTAGCCAAAACCACTAAAAACAGTAACAGTGTCCTGACAAACCGATGGCGACAAATAGTTGAAAAGGCATAATTATTAAATATAAAATGTATGAGCAGGTCAATGTTAGGAACTTATTGAAAAACATTGTACAATTTAAGTACCACACTGAATTGAAGGTTACAATGAGCTAATTTCACACAAAGATGGATATAAGTAAGCAGTCATACAGAGTTTTTAAACATCCTAGAACCTTGAAATTTCGTATAGTGCCATATATTTCAGGTTCAGGTAAAGAAGGCACAGAAAACCTTCCCCCACATCTGCCACCGCTGTCAGCACAGACAGAGAAAATTAAGGCAGCCAATAAACCCGTAGTCAAAATGTAGAGAAACAAGTCCCGTTCTACTATTTAGGCCAAGTGATAAAAAGCACAATAACGAAACAAGTCCCGTTCTACTATTTAGGCCAAGTGATAAAAAGCACAATAACGGGAAAAGAATTTAATATTTCTGCTTCATTGCGCATCTTAATAGTCCAAACATAATCAACTTGAAACCAAACTCTCAACCTGCTAGCATGCATTCGAGTGGTTTCTTGACAGGAGCAAAACATCCATGACCTAGAATAACAATCTAACCATAGAAAACTTACTGCACATCACACAGCTTCTGCAAGATCACTAATCATCATGTGAATACACCCTAAGGGGCACCAACCATTTGTTTTTCACAGCTGGTTCTCCCAGAAAAGATAACTGGATAGCATGATAGTAAAGCAATCAACAAAGTACCTAATGGACTCTGAAACATTACGACATGAATTCTCAAAGTGGAGTATCAAATCAGGGATGGGCATCAATCCTGAAGCAAAAAAGCAACATAAAATTCTGCGTTAAGATCTCAAGATAACACTGCTCATTGATGGAAAGCGCATAGCACAACTGAATTTTAGTCTTGATAATAAATCTTCAGTAGAACATCTATGTCTATATATATAATTAGAGGTTATTCATTTAATGCAATTTTACCGCCCATTTTTTTCATTTAATTGTGAAACTAACCGTTACAGTTTATATTAATTAAGGATGATAATAGTTTTTGTAATTAGTCTATCATATAATAATCACTACTAATAGTAACAAATTATAAATTCACATTAGTACATGAAAGTTATTTAATTTCAAATAAATATTATCCTTTTATTTTTATCTCATTAAACAATTTTTGATAACTAATAGGTTATAATGCCATAGCAAACCCTTTAAAACTGCGTGAACAATTGCTATAATAATAATTTAATATTTTATCAACTAATTAACTGGTCGCAACCCTTTAAGTTTGTAAAAGTTGCATTATTCATTATATTTTATGCAATTTATATAGTTATTCATATAAAAGTAAAATAATTTATAATTACATTGTTCATTTTTACTAATATTAAATTTATTGAATGTGATATTCCGGTTATATAACTTATTATTTTAGATATAGATATAATATACATACGTATAACTGATAATATTATATTTAGATCTTGCACAGGATTGATTACTAGTACAGATCATGACACCAAACTGAAGCTTTCTCAGTTTCATTTTAAAATAAAATTAGTTTAAAAGAAAAGGAAGATAAAAATAAGTCAATTGAAGAAAAAAAATCGGTACCCCCCAACAAACAATGTGAAAAGGTGTAAATGATCATCGGTAGATAAATTACTAGTGACAGCATTTGCATATTCATTATGACTGAAATCATGAAGTGACAGGGCTAAAAGGTTTCAACTCAAATGCAGAAATAGTTAAACAATTTATCGTTTCCTGTCAGACATATTCAACCCCAATAATGCCTAGAAAGTAGCATAATATGTGAACTAACAGCAGCATTCTACAAACATCTCCAACATCTCATGAGAAGATGCAACTGATCATTGTGAATGGTTACACACATGCATGTCTAATCTTATTTGAGGATTATAATTTGGAGCTCAATGGATGACTCATTCATCCTTTCATACTTCCCTTCTTAAAGGCAAGCATGACACACCCATATGATTGGTGCCTTCCTCAGCAGGTTATCCAGCTTCAGAATTTCAAAAATGGGGGTCACAGCACAAATTTGCATAATTAGTTTTGACATCTATAACCCACAGCTAAATCCTATTATGTGTTTTGTCTCTAATCTAGCCAAAAGCTCATTAGAGACATCAAATGATTAAATCCAAAGAAACTCCCGAGAAAGTAACAATGACTTCAATTCTTCCAATGTTAAATAAACAGACTTTTTAAAATTGTCTGTATATGCAGTTACGTCCAAAAACAAAACTAGGTAGAATTCAGTATTAGCAAAGCATTTTCATTCAAGTACCTTGAAGACATGAATCCAGGAGAGAAGCAAATAAAGAGAAAGTAGTATCGGCACTTTCACTTTGCTCATGCTCTTCCTGCTTACAGACCTTTAAGGATTCACTTCCCCGCCTGCGTATTGTCTCGGCATCGCTATAAATGGATGCTCGCCTCTTGGATCCAGATTCATAAGGTGTTCCCCCAATATCTGAGTCAAAGTTCTCAACCTCATGTTTGATATTTTCAAGAAAAAGTGCAGCATTACTGAATCTTGATGCCGAGTTATCATGGTGTGGAGATAGGCTTGAGCTGGGATGCCTTTTCCTGCAGATGTTAACTTCGATTTAATGCCAGCACCTCGACATTTACGAAATATAAACTATAAAGCGAAGCAAGGTATTATGACCTTTAAAACACACACCTCAATATCATAGTTTCCGTACATATGAGAAAGCACATCATCCAAACCCATGATAAAAGACCAGTAAGCTAGCTAATGACAGAAAAGCAAAATAAATAAACTATCTCCTTTGGAACTTTGCATCCTTCATGTCCCACGACCCAGATATTAAAAAAGAAAGAGCATTATCACATAGAAACACGAATAAGAAAAGAAAAAAAGAACTCCAAAATATTTTAGAGTGTTTCCGGCTAAGCCCTGAATACACTGAACTGACTATCTGCCAACTTTAAGCGCACGCCAAAAGCCAATCACGCCTGCTCAGAAATTTGAAATAATATATCTAACGTCCAACATTGATGAACTCGAAAATTTTCCTATAGTTGTCGGGTCTTTTTGCGGGGGTAAAGTCAAGTACCCGTATCTACGAAAGCGCTCTCTATCGCTGAGATCCTCTGGATCGAAATAGCTGGGAGAAGTCTCCATCTCCACCTCCATTACTGAGGAGAATGGCAAAGGTGATTAATTGCGAATTGCAGAAAAATGTTTGATTTTAGGGTTTTACACGCGGGAAAGGGTTTTATTTCCAGCCTTCAGGAAATGTGTGTAGGGTGAAATGTGAATCTGTCCAAATCTCCAACATCGTTCTGAGGCGCACCTTAATGATTAATTTAAAACATATACAATTTTATTAACGCTCGTCTACATATGTTAGGCCATCTCCAGCCCTTATCTCTACTCTAGCGCGGATTTTACTCTACTCTAGAGTAGAGTTGAACATTCATCTCCAACTCTTATCTCTACATTTTACTCTACATTAAATATATTATTTTTTTATTCATTTTTTATTTCAAATAAATTGGTATATATGTATATTTAATTTTATATAAAATGTTAATTACTCAAATAATAAAAATATATTTTATTTATTTTTATTTCGAATAATTTGCTATATATATGAATATGTAATATTATATAAATGTTTATTACCCAAATAGTAAATAAAAAAAAAATTATGGTTTACACACTAGACCATATATGGTTTAGACCATATATGAATTAGTGCAAATTTACACACTAGACCATATGTGGTTTAGACCATATCTTCACATTTAAAAAATAATAGTAATAAATTGAATTTCTTAAAGAAGATACATATACATCTATGTACCGATTGAATCAAAACTGTTACTTTTGAAAATATATGAATTGGTGCAAATTTACACACTAGACCATATATGGTTTAGACCATATATGAATTAGTGCAAATTTACACACTAGACCATATATGGTTTAGACCATATCTTATGCAAATTTTATTATGTATATATATGATCTTAGCCATTGATCTTTAGATAAGAGTCCTATGGTTGATTCAAATTTATTATCTTTTTTATTCATTTTTATTTCAAATAAATTCTAATATATGTGTATTTCATCTTATATTCATTTTTGGTGGTATTTTAATATTAAAAAATTACAAAATAAAATTAATATACATCCTTTAAAATATTATTATTTTCCTCAATACTATTATTTCACATTTAAAAAATGATTGTAATAAATTGAATTTCTTAAAGAAGATACATATACATCTATGTACCGATTGAATCAAAACTATTACTTTTGAAAATATATGAATTAGTGCAAGTTTACACACTAGACCATATATGGTTTAGACCATATATGAATTAGTGCAAATTTACTTGTTCGAATGTGTTAAACTTTTATTCATGTGGTACTATTTTAATATTAAAAAATTACAATATAAATATATAATACATCAATAAATAAAAAGTACAAAATTATTTAGTATAAAAAATACATTGCACAAAGTTATTTAACATAAAAACATATTTATTAATATACATTATCAAAAATTTATCATTAATAATACATTAAAAAAAAAGAAAAAAAAATAAAAAATTCTGGCGTTCTGCTACAGTACTGCGCTAGAACTGGCGCAATACTGTTTATTTATCTGATCTAGCGCTAAAATATAGCGCTGCCTTGGAGATATTTTTTCACGCTACTTCAACTTTTTGCGCTATTCTAAAGCAGCATTGGAGTGGCTCTTAGTGTTGTTAAATTAAACGAGTCTGGCTTGACTCGAGCTTGGCTCGTTATGGCTCAAATTTGAAGTCTTAACGAGACGTACTCGAGTTCATTTAAAGCTCGTTTGGTTAACGAGCTCAACTCGATAATGTTCGTTAAGGTTAGAAAAGAAAGTTTTTGTATAATTTTCTATAATTCGATTCGTTAAAATTCGAGATCGGCTCATTAAGACTCGAGCGCGAAGCCTTAACGAACAGAGCTCGAGCTCAATTTTTGAATCGTTTATTTAACGAGCCGAACTCGGCTCGTACATTTAGAGGCCTACGTAGGGTGTACAATTCAAGCTCTTGTTTCCTTCACATGATTGCAGCCCGCTTTTTAATTCCCAGCATGAATGGTCGCATAAAACTATTCCAGAAACTATGAGCATGATTGGATATAATTTTTTTTTTGTTTTGATTGGATTTTTTTTCTTTTTTATTGGTTAAATTTGAAAAAGTTGGTATGGTTAGTTGCTAGTGGGCATATTAAAATAATATTAAAAATAAAATAATTAAAATTAAATTAGTATAAAAATAGGAGAGAGAAGATGTGATGTAATGATCAGTTAAAATTATTTGAGTTGATGAATAGTGAATTAAGGTTGATGTTGTGTGTAAAAATGATTGATTGATATTATTTAATTATATTGATAATATTGATGATAGTGATGTTGAGTTAAAAAAAGTGGTTGAGTTAAAACTGATTGGATTTTTTGGGTTGGATTTATATCCAATCATGCTCTTAACAGTTCTGTCACTGCCCAGGGTTGTGATAAAATTGTTCTCAATTTTAGGGTGTGTTTGTATATAATATAAAACAATTCATATTCAATTCATACACTTTATTTAACTCAATTTTAACTCAATCTAATTATTCTAAATATTATCAGTATAATTAAATAATCTCAATCAATCATTCTTACACATCACATCAATTTTAATTTACTATTCGTTCACTCACATAACTTTAATTAACCATCACTTCACATAATTTTTCTCCTACTTTTACCTTAAATCAACTTTAATTGTTTTATTTTAAATATTATTTAATATTAGTCAAAATCTCACTAACAACAAAACCACTTTTTTTTTTCAAAATTAACAACGATTAACAAAAAAAAATCAGAGGATGGGCGAAAACTCAAAGGAATCTATCCGAGCGCAAAAATCAGAGAGAATTAAAAAAGAGGAGTATGAAACTTGAAAATCTTGCGAAAACTCCTCGGTCCAAACAAGACTGGTGGTATTTCACTTACAATTTGGATCTGCTTTGCGCCATCATTCCTACCTACAGAAATGAAACTCACTGTATAGAGAAATGTTATGGAGCCAATGGTTGGTTCCTTTATGGAACCAACCACCAATTGTTATAGTGTCACGTAAGCCATGTGGAGTTAATTATTTTTTCACATGGCCTACATGACACTATAACATTGGTGGTTGGCTCCATAAAGGAGCCAACCATTAGCTCCATAGCATTTCTCCACTATATAATATGATTCAACTTCGACCGTCTTTTTGTTTTATATCCAATTTCTAGCAGCAACAACTAGTCCCAAGGAAAAAACAGAACAAATCAAAAGAAAATCATGGGCCTTGGCCTTAAGTCAGTCGTAGTCTAGAGGTACATCCATGATAAATGATGGTGTTCTAGTAATCCAATCGCCTAAGATGTTGTCCACGATGGAACTGGTGACTTGCAAAAGTGGCCAGGAGGTTCTCCCAGTATTAGCACTCGGACAGTCAAGTTAGTGAGAGATCTCAAGACTAAAAGATAATTTCAGGTATTAAAGAATAAAGGAGAGAAAGAGGATAATGATCATATTCTTACCCTCTATTTATAATGTTGATCTTAACTAGTGTTGTTTTGGTGCCCAAGAGGGTTGCCTGAAAGTACAACGGGCATCAGCCAAACAATCAACTTTTATAACATGTTGGAAAAAAAAAAAAAACACTACAGTAGAAGAATGAAAAAGCTCAAAGAAAGCAGGCATTTAAATTTGTCATCTAAATGGTTATAATTTGAGCTCAAGCTGTTCATCTCCCTTGAAATAAGAAGAAGTTGGCTCTTCGTGAACTTGATAAGGCCCTCTAGCAGAATCCCTAAAACATGATAACAAATAAAGATAAAGTTAGTAGTTAGACCAACAACAATAATTATATTTCATTAACTAACTTGTGCTGGTCTATTTATCAAGTAATTATATAGCGGTTGTAACAGGTTAGATTTTTCTTAAATGATAGTATTAGATTAGAGCCATGAGTTGGACTGCCATATTTTTTATTGCATTAAATTGAATTTAATTGCACAAGTTCAGAGCTACTTTTCCCACCACAAGTCCTTCCAATCCCATAAAAAAGTTTTATACGGATTATCTTGTGAGTCGCCCTAACCGTTAACTTGGTCGACCCATCATATACTTGTAATATAAATACATACTTATATTATAAAATATCCAAACTTTTCTTTATGTTGTTTTATTCAGAGTGTCACTTCAGTTGGAAGTATGCAATTTGTATAAACATAGCTATCTAACTGTTGAATCTGCCTACCTTACTCAACATTCTTTTCCTTGAAATTTGAAAATACATTTTCTTGAATTTTCAAATCAAGAAATAATAATAATACTTTTAGGTCTATCGATAGATGAATCTTGATGATCTTTCTTGCAGCCACAAATCAATAATCTCTCTGCATAAAAGATGAATTGAAGAAAAAAGATTTGTATATACCTATCTTTCCTCTTCTCAAGAAACCGATGAATGGATGACCTTCGAGCAATAGGCAAATCTACACGATAAATCAGATACTCAAAGATATATAAATTAAAATGCAAACAGNAATTCAATTGAATTCCTAAATGAAAAATGCAAATTGTCAAATAGAAACCACTATCATAGATGAGAGCTACTACAATGTTAAAATATTAAATGGATCCTTTTCTCCAATTCTCCAATTTTTACAGTTAGACTATAACTTGAGGTGAAGTCCCTACAACCAACTCTAAATTAAAACAACTAATAACATAGCAATAAATCTCAATTACCTGAACCGTTTTTTGCAGTAGCCTGCTGTTGTTCTTCTCTAACTGCATCGTTTGTTTGTACCTCACAATTGTTCAATGCAATACCCACAGCCTTATGAGAACCACTAGGCTGTGGCCTTGGCGGAAGCCCTTCTCGTGGGCTAGAGCTCAAGGCCCATTGGCCACCAGATGGGCCCGCATTTTCATGCACTTGTGAGCTCTGTTTTTTAGCGTAGGCCACGAGTTCTTGGGCCTTTCCAGCTGGATAATCTTCAAACACCAACACTCGACCCGAGTAGAAAATCGTCAGTTGGGCTGACTTAGGAGTAGAAATTGCCGCCTCTTTACTGGAATAGAATCAAGTTGTCACTTTATATTTTTATTTTTATTTTTTTTTTTGGATAAATGAACTAAATTAGGTGTGGATGGGTTAAGACTTAAGAGTCAAGGCTAAAAGATATTGGTAATAATATAAGATCAGTAGGATTGGACAGTTAAATGCCAACTCACATTGACTAATCCAGCTAAAGAGAATTTAATTTTTCCACAAGTCATGACTCATGCCAATTTAGTTGAAAATTGAGCAAGCTTGTTATCAAATCTTTCCTAACAGTANTTATTTCATTATTTTCTGCAACAGTTATCACATAGAAAATAATAGTGAAATTTTGAAAAAAAAAAAAAAAAAAAAATAAATAAATCCTATTTATAAACCTAAAAATAGTACATAATAAACTATAATTGCAAATGGTGAAAGCTGAAAATTTATTTATTTTTTCCATACATATCTGAACTAAAACCATTTGGATCTACAAAGAATTTAGCTAATTTTAGAAACTCTGCAGATGATAAAAAGCAAAGGATTTATCTATGTACTTTGTCAAATAGGGAAATTTCAAGTACAGTGGCCCCAAAATTAAAATCAGAGTTCCCATATAATTTGAGAAAATAATGAAGACGGCATACTGCAAAACAAAATCTGAGACTGGGATTAAAATTAAAACTAAATTACGTAGAAAATCTTACTGATTATATCTTGGAGGCTCTCAATTTTGCCACCAATTTCAATGTGGAAATCTTTAAGACTTCCTTTTTCCTTGATGTATCTACTTAAGAGGTTGCATGTCCGTACAAAATTGGACTTCTCGTTTTGTTCGGGCTTCTGAAGTGCTCCTCCTTGCCGGCGGCCATTGGAAAATTGCCTGAAACTTGACATGTTCGCCGGAAAATTCTACTTAATTTTATTATTTTGTGCATATGGGCTTTTGTCTTCAGATTGGAATTTGAAGGATATTTAGGTGTTATATTGGAAATTGGAATATGTTTGATTATGACTTGGACTCTAGTAGGCATTTATTATTATAAATAAAAAATAGTGGTGTTTTTAAAGTGCGTTTTAATCGCACGTGATAATTGCCATTAAGCAAATAATATTAACTAGTTGTATTGAATTAGAAAAATATTGTAAAAAATATTATATTTTTTATTTTTTTAAAAACTAAAATAATTTAATTTTATATAAAACATTACTTTAGGTTTTAATTAAATTATCAAATTATATTTTTTTAATCCTAATAATTAAACATCCGTAAAATGTCAACCCATGTTGAATTTTTTTACGTATATCATATAAAAATATCGATACTGTTACATAAGTACAAAAATATATATCTTCTATAAATAGAAATAATATGGTGATATGTATATGCACAAGTGTAGAATAATTATATAAATAAATATTTATTTTTATATGTAATTTTAAAATTTATAAAAATAAATATTTATTTTTATTACATTGACAACATACCAATCACATTTGAAATAAATATCATTTTTAAAAGAATACATACCAATTTCTATTACTTTATAATATAATTTATAGTTTTATTTGATATAATTTAATTTAGTTTAATAAATTAGTTTAAATTTTATTTAAAAGGATATATATTACTGTTTTGTATTATATATATATAAATAGTAAAATACAAACGGACTCATAATATCAATTCAAATGCAACACAGTAATCAAGATTTTTTTCTTGACAATATTAACCCTCTATTTAATGGATGTTATAAGAAACGATGGAGATGGAATATGAAGAGACATTGTGTTTTAGATGGAGGGTTAAAAATTAAAAAATATGAACAAAATATCTAAAACGACATTTATGTTATTAATGATCAATTAAGCGAAAGTGACAAATAATAAAAATATGAGGGAGTACATATTATTATATATTTTAATATGACACATGTTATTTGTGCGACTTATATGTGTTATATTATAATAACTTTTCTACCTTATAACATATAACTACATAAAACATAAATATATTAATTGATAAATAATTTTATTTTCTAATTAATTTTAATAAATAAAATAAATAGTTTTATTTTTTAATTAATTTTAATACATAAGTTTATTATTATTATAAAGATAAATATAATTTATTTATTATATATATACAATATGGATGTCAAATTGAAACTCATCAAAAGATAATTAATTTGATATATTATATATGTAAAACCCATAAGAAATACAAAAGTTATCAAGTTTTAAAATATATTTGCAATTCAATGCATGGTTATAATAGGAAATGATATTAAAATACAATTAATACAAATTTAATTTATATCCAAGTCTAACTCCAAAGCATGATTTTTTGCTAAATAAAATTCCGAAGCATGAGAGTTTGTCACGTAGGCTCAGCACATTTATATTATTTAGCCACGTAGGCTCAGCACATTCATGTTATTTATGTATATAGAGGGGATAACAAATGGGTCATTCATGTTATCACACCAAACCATTTGCGCAGCTGCGCACTCACCCGACCCTTTTGGTTGTGGTTGAATAAAAGTTTGCACTTGAATATTTTGGTTGTGATTGATTTTTTTTTTTATTAATCATAATTAGTTTTGACAAAAAGTTAGTGTAGCTATGAGTGTAATTTTGAATTTTTATTAAAATTATATTTAAAATAAAATAATTAAAATCAATTTGATATGAAAGCAAAAGAGAAGTAATTGTAAGAGCATTTTTAACAATAAATTTTTAGAATGTGAAGAAGATGATGAACCGCAAGAATTGTATATAAGTTGTAAGTATATTAGAATGTATAGGGTGTGAGTGATCATACATTATCCCTTTATATAGGAGTGTTACCTTGCTGCTCAAGATTGTCCAATTGGACTGCCCGAGCTACCGTTTGTACTACTCGGGTGCCCAAACTGCCCCACTCTATTAGGCCACGTTGTCCTACCCACGTGTTCTTCTAATCTTAGTTATACTTCTTCTAAACCAAGTTGCTCCGACAATCAGTGTATAAGCCTCGGTGCTTAGGTTGCACCATCGACCTAGAGGCCTTCAAGTCGAATTCTACCAGCTAGTCGATAGCCCTAGCTCGACCTGTTGGCATGCTAACTTCTCTCCAGGATCACGATTGACATGATGTTCTCACGACCTATCAGGCTATCATGTCCCTGATGCTTAATTAACTGACTTGTCGGTCAACCTAAGTCAATCGAACTACTCTTTAGATCATACTCGACTTGATATGATATCCTATATCAGATTGTATTTATTATTCTCGTCGCAATGATTATTTTTTCTTTTTAAATTACCAATTATCGTTGTTTACATTAAAATCTTCATACCAACTCTCTCATTTATCACATTTAATTAATCTTCCAACATACTTTGTGCTCATCACCGTTTTATCAAGAAAGTCAAAATATTCCACCCTAATTTCCTTAGAAAATATGAGCAAAAGTTCACCAAATGATATCCTTTGAATCTATATATACTAACACAAAAACAATTTTTTTTTTGTATTTTTAAAAGGAAAAAAAAAAGTCAAAAAGGCTAGTGTGGATATATGGATGAACTTGAAAATCTGACTTGAAAAGGATATTTGTAACTTTGTATGGCTGTAAAGTGTAATCCATAGGAATTTCATACACCACAATCTTAATGACAAAAATGGAAAAGAGAAAGAAAAAAATGTAAACATACATGGTGATATGTTTTGTATGTGATGAGTTTAGGATGTTTTGATATATATTTTCAAACTTTCATAAACACATCATACCCTTATTGACAACATATCCATTTGAGACATATATATACGAGGATGAATCTCCTAATTGCTAAATCCGAGTAATAATAATGACAAAAATAACAATAATAAAAAATAATTGATACTAATATCATATAAATGGATAAGATCAAACAACACATACAAGTCTAAAAGAATATCGAAAACGAATAAAAAGTTTATTACAACCATGAAAAATACACTAATAACCAAATTTTAATTTAATTATTAATGTTATTGTCATTTTCAACCTATAGAAAACTGGAAAATACACTCTAAGGGATAATTGCATATAAAAATTATCTGGTTTTGATTGACCATATAATTTTCATATACTATTTAACTTAAAATACAATTCAATTTTATCTAATTTAAATTTTCTCAATATTATAAACTAGTACCACGACTGTGTATTACCATGCTTGTTAATAAATTTATATTTAAAAATAAAAAATATAATAATTTATATTATAATAATTTATATTTAAAATTACACCAGTCACTTATACGACTTACCATATTATATAATTATAATTTTTTTAATTTATATCCTATAACTACTTTGTACATCGATTAATTTAAAATAATTACAATTTTTCTAATTAATATTAATTGGTAGTTTTAATTTTATTATAAAAATAAATAAATATAATTATTTATTTTGTATATAAGGTATAGATGTCTAATCAAACTCACTCAGACACGACTAGTTTCGTATATTATACATAAAAAATTAATAAGAAATAAAATATTTATTACTTTAGTTACATTTATAATTTAACTTAGTATTTTTTTTTTTATAATTTTAAAAGAAAGATGAGGAAGGAAAGATTGGTAAAAAAATTATGTCTTATAAATCACGTCTAGAATAGGAAATGATATTAGAAATAATCAATGCCCTCAAAATGAATCATAAATATCCAATATATATTTAAGGATATTCAAAGTCTAGTTATTCTTAGATTGAAAATAAATTAAATCTATCAAAGTCAAATAACAAAGCATGAAAAGTTCGCATAAAGGATCCTGAAGCGTGCGGGTCTACCACTTAGGCTCAGGACATTCGAAAATTATATATGGAAAAATATAATTAAATAATATCATTAATCAATCACCTTCATATAGCACATCAGTTTTAATTCACTATTCATCCACTCACATATTTCTAACTACTCACCATTTTAAATCACATCTCTCACATTTTTACGTCACATCAACTTTAATCATTACATCTCAAATATTATTTAAATACCGACTCAAAATTCCACTTAATTGTCTATTCAATCAATTTTATTTAAAACAACTAATTTTATCCAATAAATCCAATCAAAATCAAAATAATTTATATTATATTTCATCACACCCTTAGCCTAATAGCTTTGCCGCAAGGCTTCCTATTAACTAAAGAATTTAATGAAAAATACCCCCAAGAGTTCCTTCGGGTGTGATGGAATATGAGTTTGATTTGATTTTGATTGATTGTTTTGTCAATCATAGTTAATTTTGTAAAATATAGTATGATTAGTTGATAGTGGAATTTTGTATTTATATTAATATAGGTGTAATTTTGCTATTACGGTTCATGTGTTGTAAATGATTTTTTTATATAAATAGTAACTTTTGTTATAATGAAAACTGTACCAATAGAATACATAATAATAATAATAATAATAATAATAATAATAATAATAATAATAATAATTGTTGTTGTTGTTGTTGTTGTTGTTTTCTCTACTTTTATTACAGATAACAAATATATTATGGCTTCATATAATAAACAAACGTAGTCAAGGACGAAGACTACATACAACCACTGATCAGAAACACGTCCTCATAATAAGGTACTAATATTATAGTATATGTTAAGATTCAAGAATAATAAGACTGAAAAAGAGGGGGGAAGGACAAGAAAAATGTAAGAGGACAAACAAAGGAAAACATAAAACAAAATGCATGAGGAGGTCGTTATTACAGTTGCTTACCATTCCTGCCCAAATTTAGCATTGATCGGAACGATTTTAACGGTTTTCCACTGAAGATGTGAAGATAGAAAAATAAAACCAAAATAAACAAATTAAAAAAAAG
>BKCP01007181.1:1306450-1322339 GCA_008636005.1 Striga asiatica | reverse complement strand
TTTTCTTTGTGGTTTGCTTTGTGTTTGTAATTCTCCACTATTGAAGTGTTTGATTGTCCCGTTGATATGGTATATCATTCCATCCATTGAAGCCCATGTAGCTCGAAGGTAGATCGGTTGGTTGAACACAGTTGAACATCTCAATTAGAGTTTGGGAAGGACACTATCTTGGATAACTCGGAACTAGGCTCAAGAAGATCGAGAACATCATCAAATCGAGCTAGGACTCTATGATAGTCTGACAGATACTCGACTTGGAACTAGAGGGGCCAGGTAACCTCATAGACAACAATATGCCCAATAAGTCTGGATTAGTCAGAGGATAGGTGATCGAGTCGGTCAAGCAAATAATAACCACCTAAAAAGTAGAGTAGTGTGAATGCAAATAGATAAAAATAGTGTGAACACGTTTGGATAAGGATAATAAGTAGCAAGAATGCTTGGGTAACAAGAGGACAAATCTTTGGCAACACGGGTACCTGGGCAACAAAATCGGGCAGATCTTGAGCAACACGAGTACTTGAGCAGCAAGATCATGTAGATCACAGGCAACAAGGTAATGATTCTATATAAGGGTGAGGGATGACTATCACTTCTTCTCTTTCTGAATATTCTAGGCTATTATACACTAACAGTTCCACCCCCAATTGACTTGGGCGTCGAAGCTTTTACGTCGGGGTAACATCGGCTTTGTTTTGCCGGACATTGTAGCTATTCAGGGATTCAAGCGACCTTGGATCGGATCGAGGTTATTGTACACACCATTTGGCTTCGTCTATGGGAACTTCGTTCAAAAACCATCAAACACCAATCATAGCGAACGACGATACCAGAAAACTTGAAAAACCAATTTTCGTTTTGACGAGGTATGATTGTCCAATTGCCCCTTAGGAATGGGCCCCACCACCAAGTTTTTCTAGGTCTATTTTGACGCCGGTCATTCCAATCCCCAACCTGTCGGGGATCGAAAGCACTCTGGTGTCCACAACCCTAACTAGCTACCCTACTGGTCAACTGTAAGGTGAACCGGGTCAGGTGCTATGATGGGGCGAGTCAACTATTTTAGTTGGTTTCTAGNTTTTTTTTTGTGATTTTCGACTAACCTTCTTTTCAACATTTCAAATTTAGTTTTAAAAATTAAAAGAACATTCCCACGTGAAAATTACCAAAAACTTCTAAAAAATGAAACACCAAAACACTAGACATCAAAATAGTTCCACTTGTTTAGCCAGATCAGCAAGAAGATGGAGAAATAGGCACAAAGATCACTACAAGAAAGAGTAGAAAAACCAATCTAATTGTAGTACTAAGTTTTTGGTGAATGTTACATGAGATTCTTGAGACCGGTAATAAAAACTACAGGTCCCATACGAGTAGGTTTCCGACAATTCTTCTTTCACGTTAATATTTTTCAGGCAAGTCATCGAAAGCAAACAAATAAGAATTTGGATTTTCCCGCCCACAAATGGACATGTAAATCGTCAATCCATGTCGAGAAAATCCATTCTCTTTTTCATTGTGCCCTTGAGCTCCGAAGCCTCCTTTTCGACCTTTTGTGCCTAAAAATGACAAAACCAAAAATATTACCACACGTGCATATATAATTATATATAAATGCTGATCAATGGCTCTGCAAAGGTGTAGATAATGACAACATGAAGAGTTTATAAGCTCTTTATCAAGATGTTCAGAGGCTTTAGAGGGTGCATTTACAGCTCTCTTAAGCATCATAAAGCTGTTTCAATAACGCATAAGCTCCTAAAATTGATTTGGTAATTTCATATCTAAAGAGCAATTGTATAGAAGCTTATAAGCTGATTTCTAGAAGATTTTCTCTTTGAAATAATAATAATAGCAACATCATACAGATTTGATTGAATTAATTATGGAACTCGTATTACTGACATTTTATAAGCTTCGTTATCTTATTTGGATGCAACACATCAAGAAGTCATATTCGAAACAAGATCTAACAACCTGCTAGTTCTGAAAACATCATATAACATACAGTATAGGAGTTTAACAATGTTCTAAACATACTTAGCCAAACACATTCTCAGTCCAATTTTACACGTGCAACCGAATTGAGAAAAAAAAAAATTGAACAGAAAAAGAAGCTTTCAAATTACAAATACTCTTACATGCATATACATATATATATATATATATACATATATATATATATATATATTTATAATACAACCTATTGAGAGATATTTCAGAAATAAACAAAGATCTAAGTCGGGTATTTCTAATTATTGAAGATTATCAGATTTATTTATTTTGTTATTTCATAAATTAGGTTGAACCTCAAGGGTAACTTCAATTATTTGTCATAACTAAGAGTGCAAAACCAAAATCATAAGTAGAACACCGAATATTGATATTTTACCCTCTTTATCTCTGCTACTTCAACACGAGTCATATGAGATGGGAGCTCCTCCTTCTCCAAGTCCTGACAAATCATAAAGTTCAAATCATATGTGGATATATGATGAAAAAAAAATAAGAAGAATTTCACAAAACTGAATTCCCACTAAATAAAACACATACCAGCTCCCCAATCAAGACAACATTTTCCCCACGGATTACATACAAACCTAATGGTATGTCGCAATACAGATCACCAACAATAACACGCTCACATGCACCTTCTAGAACAGCATTAGCTACACGAAATAGCAAAGTTATGTTACACAAACAATAAAAAATTAAGGACAGTGCAAGTATAGAGAAATATATTGCAAATTATATTACCAAATTGATCAAAGGAACGAAGTATCCCCAGTAGTTTCCGGCCATCTCGGAGTAATACAAGAAGTTTTTCTGGAAAGAAGAAATAAAATATTTTCAATTAGTATGCAGTGAACTTGATGAGGGAAAAGTGTTCAGTATCCATAGGAAATGACAGTAAAAACCTAGTATGTTTTGTTATTAAATTAACTTCAACTACCAGCTAGACCACAAATACAGCAACATTACAAGGATTCAGGATATGGAAGGCGATTGGGTACAAGCATATTTTATACTGGAACACTGGATACAATTTTTTTTCCAGAGAAACTACTACTCATCACTTCCTACTTTTTTTCACCTCAATATTATCAATTGGATGAAAAAGTAAAAATCAATCATCACTATACCTTTTCCAACAAATTTCATAATTATCCAGCTACATATACTTAACTATTTTTCTATCATATCCATTCACAATCTAAAACATATTTCAATCTTCAACCAAAAAAATTTAACTTTTTTCGCAACTTTTCCACTGACAGCAACAAATTGATTAGTCGAATCAAATTGATGATCATTTTCTCTACCTTGAGTAACTATCTCAGATGGCAGAATTTTCTATTTTCCATAGAACATATGCAAGCTATGGAATTTCAACCACTAAAGCTCTCTACGCATCTCATAATTATTGCAGGAACAACATTGAAAGCAAAATTGTGATAGAAAAGGATGGGTATTGAGTTTATTACTGAATTTCTTCATATCTGGAACATCACCTTCCAAATTTGGATCATTCAAATAGCTATAACATTAGACAACATCTCCCTTTTATAAATTTCAGAAATAGCTGCATATTTGTATTAAGAGCCGTACAAATATGCTTACATTAAAAATTATAATCCCCAATTCATCTCTGACTTGAGAGGCATCTCACTTACAATATTCACAACTTCATTGCGAAAAAGGGCATGCAGTAGATTGTTTCTCCAGGTTTCATCAAAGCAGAAATCTTTAAATAATTAAAAGGATGGCGACCGAGTATATTATAGCCAAGCACAAAGTAGACCAATTAAACAGTACTTAAAACATGTTATCAAACTTCTTCAGCATAGTCCTACACAATGTTGGACTCCCTACTCACAAATTAACATGTGAAATTGATACACGACAAAAACAAGATGCCATGATTCCTTACTTCAACATAGCGTACAAACTCCCCCAATCAAAATTTAAAACCAGATAACCGCAGCACAAAATTACCTATGATAAAATAACTAATTACGACAAGACCACCTTAATATTTCCCTACAGCTAATTTAGATTATTGAACGATCATATTTCAACTTCTGATTCAGAGAATAAACGCCACACAGTTAGTAGACTTAAACATGCAAACTCATAGGTAAAAGTAAGTTCTAATTACATGCCAAACAAACACTCTCTTTCAAAGAAATTCAGTGAGACCCATGTAACTACTCACCAAGAACTCAAGAACCAATAATGATACAGTNNNAAGAAAAAGATGAATAAGAAATGCCAACAAAAGAGCCCTCAGAAAACAAATACGCAATACCTTCTCATTTTCTACAAATCACATTCATACACACGCATTGAGATATAGGGACCGAATTAAAGAAGCACACACACACACACTTACTATCAAGATAACTAGCAAGAGAAGTGGAGAGGTAGATATCTTCCGGGCCCGCCCAAGCCATCGATGACCCCAAAACAAAGCTTCAATCTTTTCGGAATTCTCCAAATACCCACCGAAAAATCTAGCAGTTTCAGTGAAACAAATTGCATTGGCAGCTCACAATTGGCCCTTTAATTAACCCCTTTCCGCAACTTCAATGACAATAATTAAAAAAATGTATGAAATTTGGCAATTTCGCTAAAATTCGATTCAGGTCAATGGGAAGAAACGGTGAAAGATTTTTGAGAAATTGGGCAATTGGTGTTGAGTTTTGGTTGAAGATCAGATCTGGGCAAGAAACCCTAAAGTGGTGGTTGACAGGGGTATGGGCCTAAATCTCCATATTCTCGGGGGTTGAGGGCCTTGAGGCAAGTACTAAAAAGTATTTTACCTCACAATTGATGTATGTGTTCCTTACCTAAATTTTAGACTATTGTACCTCTCATCAATATTCGAATTAATTTAAAATAAGCTATTAATTATTTTTCTTCCATTTGTACTCTTAAAATAAGTTTTTTTTTCGGTCAAAAAAAAATAAAAATTGTATTGTCTCGGTTTAATTTTTAATTTTATTTTATTCCTACCCTCCGATCAATTTCTATTGCTCCGTACTAGTTTAATGTTTCGATTTCTGGTGCTTTTGTAATCTTACGTATCAAAATATGATGTTTTTAGTAGTTCATATAAATTTAAACTTTTAATTATAAGACACTTTATCAATTTAAATTATAAATATAATTTTAAACTTAATAATTTTTTAATTGAAATCAGTATCGGATATATGATATATTAAATTAAGGATATTTTAACGATATTCGATATAATATTAACATTACATATGTACAAATTTATATATACCTTTATAAATAAAAACTAAATTATCTATTATATCCTAATTGAAAATAATAAAATATTAATAATTATAAAAATTTCTATTTTTTTTCTAACTCTTTAAGTATAAAATTTAAATTAACGTAATGGTATTACTAATAAAGTTAACTTACTATCCTTTAATTGTATATTAAATTTTCACTTCAATCATTAATATTACTCTGATAAAGAATATGGGTGTTACACAACAAAAAATATCCAATAAAAATAAAGCACAGTCCAAGTGCAAGTTAAAGCCGAAAGGATAGACAAGACTCAAAGTACAAAATGAACTGCAGACAGCCCAAGGAAATGAAATTAGGGTTGTTGATCACCTAATCGGCCCGCCGATCACTCTCAGCTTCCCAAAGAAGATTGACGATCACCTTTATCGTCTGAACTAAAAACTGGCAAAGCTTATAGCACTGCTCCTGCTTCCCCATCCAATTGTGTATGAAAACACGCAGCCCACTTTATGCCCCTAGTTGGCACTCCGCATTTAATGAGTCGTCAATTTTTTCTCATATAAGTACCGACATTCAGGTCCGAAAAAAGAGAATTGTTCAGTCAACCAATAAACACCATATACATATACATTATTGATCTTCCGAGATCATACACTACAAACACTCGACTGTATTCATACAATTGTTTAATAGAAACCCCGAAGAACAATCTCTTTGCTGATCGCCACAACCGATCGACAGCAATGGTGTCTTACTCTTGTTTATGCATATTTAATTAATTGTAATCTTTTCATATTAGGTATCTATAAAACATATCATAATTATACCATAACCCCCAATCAAATTGTCCTAAACACACTTATCGTAGCCGTTGGCGATTCTGTTGGACGATGTTTGTAATTGATTATATTGGGATCATGCATAGTTGTGATCCCACAAAAAGCATGTAAAAACCCAATCTCAAGTGATCCCATTTATAAATCGACCTCGAGGGCAATGAATGGTACCATTGCTAAGCCTTGAGCCCTAGAGTCAAGGAAAATGTTCGGCATCTAAGGGCATCGCTTGCCCCATGGAGATCCATCCATGACGTATACTTTTCCAATTGAGAATCGAGATCGGTTTCGCGATGGTATAGACCAATTTGAGTGACTTTGATTTTCATATGGAGTACAGTCAGGATATGATATGAGAGCGGCGAAGTTGGATATGTTGAGTCACCTTTTGGAGATGAATGGGGATTGGAGATCGACCTATTGGCCGATTCTAGGGTTTGTCATGCTTCAAATTTGACTGTCTGCTATTTCAATGAGGCGATCTCCTCAACTTCCCTTCGGAGGATTCATTTAGTGATTTGCTATCGGAGATCCTCTTATTTGTTGTTTAAAAGTTTGAATATTGTTATGGCGTTGGAGCTCATGTTGACCCCCGAGTGAGCTTGGTTTTTGCCCATGCTTTCACGATATTTTTTGACGATCATGCTTCTGTTTGTCTTTACCCCTGTCATAAGACTCAGAAGGCTCGTGAGAGTGGCCTTTTAGGGGAACTTAAACATGAGTTTGAAGAGGTTTTTGTAAAGTAGGTGTTAGAAATCACTTGTGAGTTGTCCCACATCGTTCATACATGGAAAATAGACCCACTTTATAAGTCTAATAGGTTACTCCTCCTTCCACCAATTGGTTTTGGGATGGAACCCCACTTGGGCTGCATATAAGTTTTCCTCGCATTGGTGCGCTTCATGTTAGTGGGACCGCACCATTTTTTTCTCAGTTTCTTATATGGTATCAGAGCCGGTTCTATTAGCGACCGTGCGATAACGTACCCGTCACCCAACCCAGTTGGGCTTGGGCTTTCGAAGGACTCACAAGTGAGGGGGCATGTTAGAATATCACTTGTGAGTTGTCCCACATCGTTCGTACATGGAAAATAGACCCCACTTTATAAGTCTAATGGGCTACTCCTCCTTAACTTAATCTCTTCCCCTAGACTTGAAATTCTCAAACCACCACGCATTTTTCAACTAAAAAAGATAGACTTAATGTAGTTGTGGGATCATAAAACTTGTAATTGTTAGAATAACACTTGTGAGTTGTCCCACATCGTTCATACATGGAAAATAGACCCACTTTATAAATCTAATAGGTTACTCCTCCTTCCACCAATTGGTTTAAGATGGAATCCAACTTGGGCTTCATATGGGCTTTCCCTACTTTGGTGCGCTTCATGTTAGTGGGACCGCACCATTTTCCCCCAATTTCTTACAGTAGGATTTTGTTGAGGGTTGTTAATGGGGTTGTTGCGAGACATTTGGGAAAATAGTTTGTTAAGGCTTAACAAAGGTAGAATTTTGAAAAATGCTTTGTTACCAAAAACCCTTCATTGGGTCAATCCTCTAGTGCCAATTTGTTGACAATGCTACTACCGTGGTTTGAAGCGGACATGGCTATGGCGAAGATGTAACGTTGAGGATGGGAAGATTCACCAAAAACCCTTGATTGGGTCAATCCTCTAGTGCCAATTTGTTGACAATGCTTTGTTATCAACATAATTAAATGTGGATTATGTACTTGTATTATACAAAATAGACGTATTATAGATAACAAGAGAGACCATCAATGACTAATAAGATCACACAAGAAAAAAAAAATCAAGAAGAATTATTTATGTAACTTTGAGAGTAGTTGTACTTGAGAATATTTTCTTGTTCTCTTTTTTTGAAATATTAAGTGCCTCAATTATACATGAATAAAACGAAAAATAATGATGGTTGTATGCCACCTTAGAGTCTAGAGGGTTCGTGTTGCCATGCAAAATCCGACTTTTGATGTCAGGACTCATATTCCGACTTTTGAAGATGGGACTTGTTTGGGCGGTTGCTTTTCCGTTTCCATTCACATTCTATAGAGAGATCGACTTAAATTGTTAATAGGTAGATCGATACTTAATTTGGCTGGACACAATATTGGTTTGTCACTCTTTGGCCCGTCCGTTTGCATCGTCGGTCCGAGTTGTGGACCAAGATAGGTTTGGGCCAGTTCTTCAATGTGAATCATACACCTCTTGGGCCGGCCCAAGGACTTTTACCTACAACAATATAGTATGTCAAATTACATTTTAATATTTTGGATTATCCTATATTTCACACATTAATAACTACTAGTCTTGTAGTAAACTAAAACTTAAATTTGTTTAGATTTAACTATAACGATAAAGAATTCGAATATCTAATCCCTATATATTAATTTAAAATATGTTGAGCCTAATTGCTATATTTACACTCTTCGGATGTTGGCATGACAAAATTTTGCGATTCTTAATTTTGTTTGTGTGTATATATATATTAATAATTTGGAATCAAGTTTGGTATTTGACACAAATATTTAATTTTTATTTTTGTAAGTATCATTTATTTTTTTGTTACTTTCTATTACCCAAATATAATCTTACTATATATATTATGATTTATATTTATTTTATTTATCAATTTCATTTTTTTTATCATATTTAATTTAAAAGTTAATAACTTTTTTTATTTTTTATTTTATCTATACTCTGTTTTTCACATGTGACAAATTGATAATCTTTTGACTATCTTAAACATTCATATAACATGTAATCAAGTTTGAAAAAAAATAAAAAATATAAAATCAAATTAGTAGAGTTGTCAATAATATTTGTGGTACACATATAATAAAAATAAAATAAAATTATTTATTAATTTTATATATGTAATATGAATATCAAATCGAGACTTGCCAAAAGATGATCAATTTAATATAAAAATTATTAAGTTTTAAATATGTTTATAATTTAAGTTACAAATATGTTTATAGTTTAAGTTACATGAATCAGATACTTTGAAGCACAGACATTGAAGTACGAAGCATTGGACAAAAGTCCAAATGTTAGACGTGTACATTCTGCATTAATATACACTAGTACAATACAAGTATATTACACGGATGTTAAATTAAAAAGCTTTTATAAAAATTATTAATTTTTTTATTTTCTTAAAACTAAAATAATTTAATTTTATAGAAAATATTACTGTGGAATTTAATTAAATTGTCCAATTATATTTTTTTAATCATAATAATTAAACACCGTACATTAAATAAAAATGTCAACCCGTGTTGAATTTTTTTTACTTATATCATATAAAATATCGATATTATTTACTAAGTACAAAAATATATATCTTGAATAAATAAAAATAATATGGTGTATTTGATAATACTTCATAATAATGAGATCAATTTAAAATATAAATTTGAGTAACTTTAAATTGTGATTTGATGATAAGATAAGTCCAAATGATTTGAATAATAAATTAATTGGTTTATTTGCTTAGAATTTTTTCCGTGTAGAAAGATGACCGAGGTTATGTACACGTGATTTGATGATAAGATAAGTCTATATAAAGTGAATTTTAAATTATTTGGTTTATTAATATAGAAGTTTTATTAGTGTGAAAACTTCATGATAAGAGTTTTTATTAAATTTTATTATTATATTATTCAATGTTAAATATTAAGGACTCTTATACTAATTATATTTTTTAAACGTATTGTTTATATCAAAGTCTAACTCCAAAGCATGATTTTTTGTCAAATAAAATTTTGAAGCATGAATATTCTGAAATTATATATAGAGGGGATGACATATACATATACATATTAATTATTATCAAGTCATTATACAGTATGAAGAAAAATAAAAACATAATAGTTAAAATAAGTATATTTATTTATATTTTATGATTGCAAGTACACTTTTCTTAATATAATAAAATAAATATTACGCCATCAGAGTTGAAAAACAACCCCACTCGGCTTCCAATTCAAGAAAATTCCGACATATCAAACTCCCAACCTTAATCCATCTGTCCCAATTTAGCTGTAGAAAAATGGAAAGAAAGCAGAGTTAACTCGCAGCGGACTTTTCGTGTTCGAGTGCACGTCAAATTCTTTCTCTGTCATAATTTTACTCACATCGCATGTCTTAGGCTCGAAGCAATAAAAGATAATCGCCATCCAACTCAATTTTTTCTCATCCGCCAATTTTGGGCCGTTAATTAATAACTTCCAGTGAGTTTTTAGGTTTTGCTTTCCGTGCGGTTATCTATTTTCTGTGTGTGTGTGTGTTTATTTCTATTTTTCATTTCATTGTTTTTTCTCGAAAGCAGCCGTCTCTTTTATTATTTTATCGTCAGTATACGAATGCCTCTTAGGGTTTTGCTTTTCCAGGTTTTAATCATGTTCAGGTTAAATTTCCTATTTTGGCTTCTGGGTTTTGAGTATGATGTTTTGTTTTTTGGCGGTTCTCGTATTGAAATGTCGTAATTACGGGAAGCGATTAGAAGATGGTCAGAAATGGTGTTTAGCATATAAGTATTTGAACGAAATTTGGAAACATCCTAGGTTCGTAACAGAGTTAATGGGTTTATCGGGAATTGCTTGAAGGACGTGTGCTTATTTATTTTCCAGTTCAAGTATTAGAAATCATTGACAAAGATTCAATTTTTTTAGTCAGTACTGTTGGTGGATGATTAGCTCTGGCATATGAATGTAAATATCTTAAGAACATTGCTGTTTTTTTCTTATTATTTGATTGTTATGCTGTTTTTGTCATTGTATGTAAGGACCCAAATTCATTGTTACAAGGATTTCAGTTCTTGCTTGGTGACAATCATGATGGTTTTTGAATTTAAGATATCAACTTTCACTTTTTTTTTTTTTCCAGATTCAAATATCCAAACTTCAAAAGTGCATTTAGCTCATTTCAGTTTTTTTTATTCATACTTCTGCAATGTATTATCCAAGGATGTATCTATAAATTCAACAATGTTTTGATCAATATTCTTTTGATGCTGGAAAGGAACATAAAAAAAAAAAAACACTTCTAGCTATGCAGTAGTTTCTTTTAAGCATCTCCTTATTCTTTTGTGATTTAAACGCTTGCCCTGCAACTTAACATCATTACAAGTCATTGTTAGAGTGAATTGCAAAAAATTTCAAATTTAACTTCCGTTCAGCTATTGCCTTTTCTTGAATTAGTTGTACTTATTTTGTGACCATAGAGATCCGAGAATCATGGCAACCGCCACAATGGCGACAGCAGCAGGGGCAGCCGCACTTTTGTACTATACGTTAAATAAAAAATTGCAAACGAGCCCCCCATCTGGTGATGATGACGAAAATGAAGGTGATGTAAATAGTCATGCCCCATTAGGTATAGATAGGGTTTCTCATAGGCTTATACAAGCTCCGGCAACGTGGTTAGAGACGATTTCTACACTTTCGGAGACGCTTAGATTCACTTATTCAGAAACTTTGGGGAAGTGGCCGATTGGAGACTTGGCTTTTGGCATCAGCTTCCTGTTGAAAAGGCAGGTATGTAGGTGTCATAAATAATGTTATCTTGCCCTGTACTTTTTTTTTTTTTTTTTTTTTTTTTCNCTATTAACTGCAATTTCATTGTTGTCATTTGCATGCTGGCACTTGGAGGCTGTAATAAATGAATCTGTAACCTGCGATGAGCATGGAAATATAGTACAGCGTTTATTTTTGTTGTCTTATTGCCAGAATGTAGTTTTTAGTCTAATAAAAGACATAAACAATTTTATGGTAATTTGGAAGAAAGTGAAGCTGTAGAAATAGAGTATAAAAAGCGGGTAAAGGAAAGATAAGGAAGACAGATAAAAAAAGTTTCTGAACAAATTGGACCTAATGAAAAGATGAGGAAACAGAGGGAGGGGAAGATTGTTGTAGGGGATATATGAACTGTGTTGTTGAACATAGATATAATACTTCTATCCCCATTTATTCTGATGGAATGCAAATATTTGTGTTTTGCGAAAAATGGATCGATTGTAGTAGCAGGATATCATTTTAGATAGCATGGTAAAAAATTGCTGCAAGAGTTTTAACGCTCTAAACAAACTCTGCAGGGAAACTTGCATGTCAGCCGAGAATTTGGAGGTAAAGATAGCTTGCAGCTTGAAGGACCTGAAATTGCTGCAGAGCTTAGATATCTTTTAAATTTGCTCACTCTCTGTTGGCATTTCTCCAAGAAACCCTTTCCTTTATTTCTGGAAGAGACCGGCTATTCTCAAGAGGATGTTATTCTCCAAGAACCTAAAGCTGGAGTAAGTTTCTCTCCCCCTTTTAATTTCGTTTTGTTCATTTTATGTAGAGATAATTCAACAGTTATTCTTGAGGTTCAGTTATTTACTCTCCCCCCACACCCCCAAGAAAAAATAAAAGAAATGAGAAAACAGATGAAATTGCCAAACGTTTATTTGAGAGTTACAAACATTTTACTTTTTGCATGCCAATATTGAAGCTAACTAAAATTCATGATGTTATCGAACATAGTTTCAATCACACCCCTTAACCTCTCCACATACTACAGACAATCCCAAATCTCCACCTAACCAGCCAAAGGTTGGTGCTATTTTGAAAGGAAGAATTTTGCGATGGGTCCTATATTTTAGGGAAAGAATCAATTAAAGAACCAAAATTTAAAATTTTCTCAATTTATGTTTTTTCCTCGGGTTCCAGTTTCATGTTTGCATTTCATTCATCTTTCTTTTCCACATTCTTTTTTTTTTTCCACAATTAGTTGCAGTAAATATCAAACAAGTTGGTTTGTGTAAGCCAACATGCTTAAATTTTGTACTTACAATGATAATTGTTATGGATGGCTCCAAATGAACAAAAACGAAAATGTAAGCCTCGAAATACAAAGTTATTATATTTGGGACTTTAAATGATGAAGATGCATAAATTGGGGCCTTGTCATAAAGCTCTCCTATCTTCTGAAAAGATGATGTGTGTAAATGTAAAATTTGATGGCTTCAATCTGCTGGGTCAACTAACAGTTAGGGATAGCATAAGTGGCATCTAATCTTAACTGCAGTTATTGCAATTTTCAAAGTTATCTGATTTCCTAAAAGCCTTAAACCTCAGTTGTAGATTCTTGTTGTTATACCTTGCCTTAAACCTCAGTTGTAGATTCTTGTTGTTATACCTTTTATCTATCTTATATTCTTATCGTTTAGCTTTTTCGGCTTGACATGAACAGTCTCTGTTTTGCTATCTTCTTACTATAGAAATATATCATTATCTTGCAGATTCTGAAGCCGGCATTTACTGTGTTGGTCGATCACAAAACCAAAAGCTTCCTACTACTTATTCGTGGAACTCATAGCGTTAAAGACACACTAACAGCTGTAACTGGGGCTGTGGTCCCATTCCATCACACAGTGGTGTGTGAAGGAGGTGTTAGCAACTTGGTCTTGGGTTATGCGCACTGTGGAATGGTTGCAGCCGCTAGATGGATTGCGAAACTCGCCACTCCTTGTCTTCTAACAGCGTTACACGATTATCCTGATTACAAACTTAAGGTTTTAACATTTTTCTTTTGCATTACATTTCACTTGTCTTCTTCGTATCTTTATGTTTCAAAGGTATATTATAATTGTTTCAGAGTCATTTGCTTTTGAAAATATTTTTTATGGTACATCGTGGTGTCCAACCCTGGCCTAATGCACAAAACCATATTATCTGCATTCATGTATGTGTTTTATTCAGAGACAAACATTTTCTCATTAAAATATTATAAGGTGATGTAGTTTGGACATTAGTCTGTTTTTAGTTTTGCCAGATACTTATCGGATAGAATAGGTATCCTCTCGCCCTATTGGTACTGAGATCTTGTGGCAAGTCAGATTCTGTTGATCTATTAGTGTTGTCAAGTTTTTCTTCTCATGCTCATTCTCATTGCACCTACAAGATCTACTTATTTACTAATTAATTTATTTATTTCTGTATGTTGTTTACAGATTGTAGGACATTCTCTTGGTGGTGGAACAGCTGCTCTTTTGACATATATTTTGCGCGAACGGAAAGAATTGTCAACTTCTACCTGTGTTGCATTTGCTCCAGGTTCTTTTTGTTGATTTTTTTTCCCCTTTGCATTCTGAGCACATCTCTTTACATTTTTGGTTCTGTCAATTTGACACTGCTTTTGTTTTGTGTTCTTTATGCAGCCGCTTGTATGACATGGGAACTGGCTGAATCGGGAAACGACTTTGTAACTTCTGTAATAAATGGGGCTGATTTAGTGCCCACATTTTCGGCTGCATCGGTGGATGACTTGCGTGCTGAGGTATTTCTTTGAGAAAATCTGTATGGATGATATGAGAAATTAATAAAGCTGTCTGCATTTATCTTTAGCATGATTCACGTATTAAACAAAATACATATGAGTGATTTGTTTGGTGCTGTGAGTAGTCAGAGTTGATGCTCTGTATGAAGATTTGTGTTTGGACTTCGAGATGATTAGTGCCTTAATCGTGTTGAGCTAGTTTGTTTGTCTTTTTCTTTCCTTGACATAGTTTAATCATTATTGTCTATTGAGTAACTATTACCCATTTTTGTTAAACGAGTATAAAACTATACTCGAAATTTAGTCTTGTTACAGAAAACTCCAATTATCTTCCAAATTTACTTTAGCCTTAGGGTAGATGTTGCAATAACCCCAGATGAATATTTTCTTAAAAGGTTCTTTTCTTGACCAAATGACAATCGTTTGTAGGTCACAGCATCTGCTTGGTTGAATGACCTGAGGAATCAAATAGAGCGCACGAGAATACTTAGTACGGTCTATCGATCAGCTTCAGCATTGGGTTCTCGTCTTCCTTCGATGGCCACCGCCAAAGCAAAAGTTGCTGGCGCTGGTGCCATTCTACGTCCCGTCTCTAGTGGCACTCAGGTATTTGCTTTCCGTTGGCCAAATATGATTGAAAACAAAAACTATCTCCAACTCTCAACTGTGAACCAAGACATGCTTTGAGAAATGCAGGTGGTGATGAGACGAGCCCAGAGCATGGCCCAAGCCGCATGGTCTCGGCCCAACCTCGGCCTATCCTCATGGTCCTGCATGGGCCCCCGTCGCCGGCCCGCGGGCTCACAAACCGACCGATCAGAGCCCCTCATCTCCCCCACCGCCGACAAAACTGTCCCCGTGGCCAAAACTGACACTCAAACCCCTAAATCATCCGAAATTGCCCTCGCGGACGATGACGACATCGATGATGACGTCATCGATCACGAGGACCGCATGACGGAGGTCGAGCTGTGGCAGCAGATCGAGCGCGAGCTGTACGAAAATGAAGAAGTCAACGAGATGGTCAAAGACGAGATCCGTAAGGACGATGAGGTGGCGGAGGAGGTTGTTATGGATGGTGGGTCGGGAGGCGGATCGGTTCCCAATGCAAAGGAGGTGCATCGGTTTTTTCCGGCGGGGAGGATAATGCACATCGTGATGGTGGTGAGAGAGGAGGAGGATGATAGGGAGGGCGGTGGTTCGCCGGAGGATGGAGGAGAGGGCGGTGGTGGTTCGCCGGAGGATGCGCGAGAGGGCGGCGATGGTTCGCCGGAGGAGAGGGTGGCGATTTTCTTGACTCCGAGGTCGTTGTACAGCAAGCTGAGGCTGTCGCAGACGATGATTGCCGACCATTTCATGCCGGTTTATAGGCGGCAGATTGAGAGGCTGATTAGGGAGCTGGAGGGTGGGGGAAGTTCTTCCGGTGGAGGTGATGAAGTTCATTAGGGAA
>BKCP01007181.1:1256293-1306419 GCA_008636005.1 Striga asiatica | reverse complement strand
GAATTCAGTGTTTGAACTGATTTTGGAAAGTGGAGTAGTGTAGGGTGGATTCTGGATACTTGTATTTTGTTTTGGGCAGTGAGAGAGTTGTATGTATGTATAGGACTGACTGTTATCTGTTGTACATTTTGACCAAGCCAGCACCGGCGGTCGGAGAGCATTTTCTTTGGGATATCGGCTTTGCTTTACATATTTTTGTCAATTTTATAGGCAATGAAGGAACTCGACTTTTTATTATACACCAGCTATGTTTTGTATGGGGAAAAATTCTAGGATTCATCTCCCATAAAGCCTTCTTTTATTATACACCGGCTGTCGGAGGAGAGCACCCATTGGAACACTATGATAAAAGGTTCTCAATGAAAGGAATAAATCTGATATTCAATGGAAATAAAAAGTCAAAATTTTATAAATCTGATATTCAATGGAAATAAAAAGTCAAAATTTTACATTTAATACAAGGCTATTTAGGACATTATCCTACACACCACCCACCCACCCATTCTCTCTCTCTCTAAAACACAAACACACACACAAAACACAGATACAATGTCTCATTTGCACGCTCACTCCCTTTGTCCTCCGCCGCGCCCTGATTTGCAGAGCGGTGAGTGGGTGCAGGACAACAGAATAAGGGGTGGCAGGTGCAGGGCGGCGGAGGACAAAGGGAGTGAGCGTGCAAATGACATTAATGTGCATTTTTCATTTGGGGCAATTTTATAATTTCGAAAAATACACTTTTACGTTATTGTACATTTTCACAGGCATGAACGTGTATTTCATTTAGCACTATAGTGCATTTCTATAGCGCAATGACATTTTGGTAATTTGTGTAGTTTAAATGTGTAGGCGGTGACAATTCTGTAACTTCGTAAAAACATGACGCTATTTTTAATGGGCATATCCACAACACATGCAAAGTTGTGCATTTTACTTAACATTATTGTGCATTTATTAAATTATCGATGAATTACAAATTTGACTCATGAACTAATTTCCGATATATTAAAATTTCAAAATTTGTCACCAAGTCCTTAGGACTTATTAAATTTTCGAAAAAGAAGCCCTCCCCCCTCGTGAACAATTCCCTCCGCATGCAACCTACATCGTTCAGCTCCCCTGGGAGCAAATCCCTCGCTTTCCGCCACCAGAGAACAACAAGAAGCTGGCGGTGCTCACCCGCCACGAGGACCGCCGTAAGAGGGCCTATTGCCTCACTCTCTGTCTTATCGTCGTCCTTGTCTTCCTTGCTCCACCGCATTGTACCTTGTATTTGATTTCAGCATCCACGGTGAACCTGAAGAACAACATCCTATTTCGGGATTGGTGTTGATTTATTTTTTCAAAATTTATAACAATATTTCAATTCTTGGAACATTTTGATAAAAATTAATACAATGGTGATTTCAACTGCTAGAGTGTTATTAATTTAAATATTTGGGCTGGGATTTTATTAATTATTTTAGAAATTATAATAATGTTTACATTCTTATAATATTTTTGTAAAAATATATAAAAATCAGTTCAACCAGTGATTCGACTAATGAACCATTGAACCACTAATGAGATGATTGGTTTGTACTTTGCATAGTACTAGTTTGACCTGGAAGGTGGGCGAGGGCATTTTGTTTGGGATAATAAATTCTACACATGCTAATTTTCTATAGAAATCATCAGCCAAATATGAAATAACAATTTTACATCTTTTTTATAAACTGCTGTTGAAAAATGGGTTCTATTGGAACCTTTACCAAAGCAGGCTGCCGACATGTAGTTTTTATTGATTTTTATCCGGAAAACCACATAGAATATCATCTATTCACAAACCCCAAATTCAAATTATCAATTTTCAAATATCGTCTTCTTCAGTTTATTGGCAATATAAATATCAATGGAATGACGAAAGAAAAATACATATTTCAGTTACTTACAAACGAAGCTGCCCGGTTAATTCTAGAACTGGACCAAATAATGAAACTATAAACAAAATGTACTAATTAAATAAAATAAAATAAAACGTGCACGATAAGATATAGCTCTATAATGGGTGATTAAATATGAACACACATTATGAAATACCAACCTCCCTAACTAATTAGTCCCTTAGAATGATTAATGATTATTAAATAATTGATTGAATATTCTCCACAGACCAGAGATGTATATTTTTTATTTAAATTTATACAGGTCGGCTCTTGTAGTGGCAGCTTTTTTATTGGACAGAAAAATGGCATACGTCAAATAAATGGACAGCTCCTCACAAAAACACAGTTAATGCTGTGCTGGCACTTGCGGCAGGAAATTATAATCATTGGCCAAAGTTTTCCTCTCCAACGAATAAAAAATAATTAGACAAAGTCAAAATAACAATAGTTGATTGTTCTGTTATTTTTCTTTCTTCGTTCTATATAAAGCTCTCATTCTTGTACGAATTATTATTCCCTAAATCCCCAGATTAATAAAAAAGAAATAATTTTCTGTAAGCCAAGAAAACTCGATTATTTTCCTTATTTCTTTCATATTTTGATGATTCATATTCAATTCCCTATAAAGCAAAAAAAATATTTTTCATCAATAAGCAATTTTTGAGATGTCTTTCATGGACACATTCTTTGCTCCAGAGGAATCAAAGGTCGAAGAAGGCGAGTGGGAAAAAGAAAGATAGCAGCGGAAGAAGAAAAAAGAAAAGGATAAAAGAAATATAGCTACTATAGTTACTGATTTAATGGAGGTAACTCCAGGGCCCGATGGGCCTGAAAACAAGAGTTTGGGCCAAATCGAGGTGGAATTTGCCAGGTGCCACTGCTGCGGGCTTACTGAAGAATGCACCCCTTCCTACATCCAGACCATTCGAGAAAGGTAATAATTTTGATTTCTATAGTTTTTTTATTTTTTATTTTTATTTTTTTGTGTGATGTNTATAAGACCAGAACCATTATTTTAGATTTAGAACATTTTTTGTAAATCTTTAGAACTTACATGTTACTTCCGCCATTTGGGTTCTTACTGCATATTGTTTCTAGAGCTGTAAACGAATTGAATTGAACTCTTTATAAAAATTGAAGAAGTTTATTAATTTGGAAGTTGGAACTCCTACAGCTGTAAATGAATCGAACTGAGGGGGAGTTAGCAAACTCCCCTAGTTGCTTGGTTCTTGCTTCTATAGAAAAAACTTCGTTTGTAATCATTTGATTGCTCAGACTCTTTCTTTGTTGGTTATACAAGTTGCTGGTTTATCGTTGGAATTTTTTTNAGAAATTTAGGGCTTGATTGTTTATGAAATAATTTACTCAACTTTATTCCATACTCAAAATTTAACTCAACTATAACTCAACCCTACTATCTTTAATATTATTTATATAATTAAATAATATCATTCTTACACATCACATCAACTTTAATTCATGCACTCACATAATTTTAACAATTTATCATTTTCAATAATTTATTTCTTACTTTTACATCAAATCAATTTTAATAATTTTATTTTAAATATTATTTTAATTCATTCTTAAAATTTCACTAACAACTAACTACACTACCTTTTTCAAAATTAACTATAATTAACCAAAATAACTCATTTTGAACAAATTATTTCATAAACAATCAAACTCTTATTAATTCGAGACTCCTACAACTTTACACCGAATTACAAATTTTATGTCTAATCATCTATAAGTTCTTACATTAGGTACGGAGGCAAATGGCTTTGCGGACTTTGTGGTGAGGCCGTGAAAGACGAAATCTTGCGTTGCCAAATGCTCATAAGCCCGGATGAAGCCATGGCCCGGCATCTCAACTTTTGCGGTAAGTTCCGGGCCTTGGGCACTCCACAAGA
This sequence comes from Striga asiatica, assembly GCA_008636005.1. Taxonomy (NCBI): domain Eukaryota; kingdom Viridiplantae; phylum Streptophyta; class Magnoliopsida; order Lamiales; family Orobanchaceae; genus Striga; species Striga asiatica. Next base: position 1,302,581 of record BKCP01007181.1, on the reverse strand, counting down.
TCCCACCGTCCACATGATTTGGGCCATGAGACGAGTTTTGAGAAAGAGCTTGGAGAGCCCCAAATCTCCAAGGTCAATGCCGAATAGCCCGATAACTAAACGAGGAAATATCAAGATGGAGGGTACTATGATGCCCCGGTCCGAGAGTTGTATTCCAAGTATTACCCTTGTTGAGACCTCCTTGTATTGTGGGACTAACAAAGATTGTGACTGAGGCTCGAGGATAAAAGGGCAATTCTGGACTTCAAATGTAGGAAAAGGAAAAAAAAGAAAAAGAAAATAGTAGAACTGAAGAAAATTATAAAAAAGGAGAAGGTGTGTAAATTTGATTATTTGATTTGATATTGTTGACGTGAGATATGAACAACATAGAGTGAAGTTCATGTAATACGTAATTAAGACGAAGGAAATGAAGGTTGCAAGAAAATTAATACTTGCTTTTATAAGTTTGCACATTTTTCTTCTGCTTTTACAATATTGGGTACTTTTTTGTGTGACTAGTCTTCAATGATTTAATCTCATGGGGGTTGTTGAAAGTGAAAGGTAAAAATCATCATGACTTTTTGTGAGTCATTGGACACATGTTGCGTGTCTGGAGGACCAGTTGCATGCAATACGCTTAGCGGCAGCGCGCCTTTTTGTGGACAAAATGTATCAAGTTTAAGGGGGTAATCCTTTTCACATTGAATGGGCGACATTGGCATGGATAAAGCTTTGGGCAATCGACCATGACATCAAGTTCTTGATTACAAATGCGAACTACCGATGTGGCTCTGGAAAGCACATGGTGTCGTTGTGTCACTGACGGACACGAAGTGCCGATTTAGTAGAGGTTGTGTACTGCCAATGTATCCCCAATAGAGATGGTCAATCAACGGGCCGGCGGGCCTCCCATGGCTGACCCTTAACCGGCCCGCCAAAAACCAAGGACCGGGCCCGTAAACGGGCCCTGTCTCGGCCCGACCCCGACCCAACCCCGGCTCACCGAGACTAAAAATAGAACAACCGGACTCAAAAATAACCCGTAAAGCCATGGTTACGGTTCTCGAAACCGGCCCGTTGGTTGCCGGTTGCGGGCCGGGCCGGGACCGGGACCACAGGCCGGCCCGGCTAGTGTCCATGTCTAATCCCCAAGCTAGTTAGATTAGAGATACTTATTGATGTCCACACCAGCACTATTTACGGGTTAATTCAAATTAGAAAAAGGTACATAACAGGGAGCCCCCAAGTTCTTGGGACCAAGCGGTGTATGACGATTGGGCACACAGAAGTTGTTCATTCCGTAAGACGGTCTGCCTACGTGTCGTGTGTACAGATGGGATATCTGCAACCGATGTCTGACTGCAGTACGACGTATATTAATGAGAGATTCTGCGTCTTTAATGGTCAACTCATTATTGTTGAGACCTCCTTGTATTGTGGGATTAACTAAGATTGTGACTGAGGCTCGAGGATAAAAGGACAATTCTGAACTTCAAATGTAGGAAAAGGAAAAAAATATATAGTAAAATTGAAGTAAATTATAAAAAAGAGAGTGTGTAATTTGATTTGATATTGTTGACGTGAGATATCAACAACAAGGAGGGAAGTAGATGTACTATGTAATTAAGACAAATGAAATGAAAGTTGCGAGAAAATTAATACTTGATTTTATAAATTGCGCGTTTTTGTTATGTTTTTACAACTTTGGGTATTTTCTCATTTACTTTTTGATGATTTAATCTCATAGAGGTTGCTAAAATTTATACTAGGTAAAAAGTAAAAATCATCATGACTTCTTGGTGAGTCATTGGACACATGTTATGCGTCTGGAGGAAAAGTAAAAAAAATCGTGAGAACCATATGGATTACACAATTTAAGTTAGTAAAAAATTACTAACTTAAATTATAAATATATTTAAAAAGTATTTTTTTTTATTTATTATTATATTTTTATATATAATATATCAAACTAATCATTTCTTGATGTGTTTCGATTTGACATCTATATCATAAAAGATAAATAAATAATTATATTTATCTTTATAATAAAAATTAAATTACCAATTAATTAATATTAATAGGAAAAATATATTTAAATTTATTTAACCACAAAAGTAGTTATAAAATATAAATTAAAGAAATTATTATAATGTAAAATGGTAATTCGTATAAGTGACGCGTCATTTTAAATGTAAATGATAACACCCATATAATACACATGCGTAGTATACTAGTAAAATTTTATTTTAAAAAAAGTTATGGGAGGGGATGATTAAAATAGGATTACAAGCATTCGTAATATACATGAAATGCCAAAACACTAATACCGAATTAATTAATACGCAGTGATGTGTCCATTTGTCAACTTATAAATAAGAAAAATATGCTTCTAAAATAAATTACTCATTTATGTTTAAATGTCGAAAAATATCTAAAACGAGCAAAAGAAAATTTCAGAACGAAACACTAGGGAAATGCTCACATGCTCACGGTGGGCACATGTTAATATGTCAACAGCTGATGTGGCATGCACACATTGATGATGTATTATATGTAAAGAAATGATATCATTAATCCTTCAATAAATTTATGCATTTTTATAATTATATTATAACATTTTAATTATATTATTATTATTGGTATTATTATATTATGACATGTCATTATACAAATATATCTAATAAATGTAATTGAGTGTAACAAATTTAACCACAATGCACATTGACTTAAGTGTTATGTACATTATATACCATGAATCTTGAGAGCCACAACATATAATCCCGAGCTATCTGAAAGATCTCATTATCTCTATAACAAATTCTATTCACATAATTTATATAACATACATTCAAAAAATTCAAAAAATATGTTATTTTCCGTTCAAAGAAAAAGCAATAGAGAAATTACATTTAATCTTTTTATCCTAATAATCCTTATCGATCGGCTCAATCACCTTTATGTGTCACAAATTAATTCACACATTTCCCCCAAACCATGTATTTATATACCTCCTCACCAGTTAACCCTCACTATCCCATATTTTGATTTCTCTCCTCTTTTTCATATTACATTACTGAAAACAATGTCTTCCCAAACTGCCCCTGAGAAGAACAACACCAGCCCCGTGGGGCCCGCTTTCCGGAGGGCCGTCGGCCGCAGGCGGCGGCGGCTGCCCAGCGTCCGCCTTGGTGGCAAGAAGCCCGGCCTCCGGTTCTCGTTCGCCAGGGCTTGTAGGAAAGTGAAGCTGAATTGGCTGAGGGTAAAGTATGCCTTCATGCTTAGGAAACTGAGAAGCTATTATGCCTCTCTTTTGAAGGATTTGGTGGAAGAGAGAGGGACAATTGAGTCATTTCAGCAGAGGATGTATATGGAGCATTCTTTAGCTGTTCCTGTTTTGGGGCCTGCGATTTGCTGATCTTTCACAATTGTGTGTGTGTTTTATCATCATAATATTATTATTTAACTACTCAAATCTTGCCAATATATAATTCGATTTGTCAGAGTAATCAATAAAGTTTATTTGAGGTTGAGAGTATGATATAAAATAAATGGTGTAAATTTTGTTTTTGATAGGGATTTATCAAATAAATCCGATTGAAGTGACAAATTTCTTTTTGATCGACGAATGACCTTCTCGTCCGATTACCCAAAAAAACGTCGAAAGGGTTTTCAGTGTAGAGCATTTGTCAAGCTAATTATCCCTTTGCGGTATATTTCATGTATGATAATGCATGCGTAAAAGTGGAATCTCTTAGTGATGAAAATAAATATGCTTTTATAAGAAAACAGTTAACTTTCCCCCACAAGAATTCTATTCTTCTAAAAAAGCTATATATCTATATAGTTTTATTATAGAGCCATCAGATGATTCGACTTATGGAGCCATCTATACTTAGGATGTTTGCAGTCATACATATATTAGGTGTAATGTAGTCAACGTCTCTATCAGCTAGTTAGGTCATCCTCTCAAGCCAGACTGTCTATCTTGTTATGTCACTTTGTGTCAAGGACGGGGTTCAATGCCTATGTCTCGAACGGTTCTCGTCCTTCAACTCCGATGATAATATGCCGGGAGGGGGTTCTGGTGAAAAAACCTCCGACACTCAAGTCAGAACTGAGACAAAACTTTATATATGAATTATGTAAGTAAAACGCATAGAATGCGATGATAGATGAAGAAGAACTTGTTACGCTTATATAGGATAGATATCTTGATGTTCAAGAGAGTCCTTGTTGGGGAAGAGATCCAACCAGATCCTACTTCCTAGACAAAATTGCAATATTGGAAAGGGCTTGTGTTATATGTGATTCAAGATGGACATCATGTGTTCCCAGCCAAGGAGAAACTAAAGCTTCGGCTAAATCATGAGCCCATAAGTGATCCAACTTGCAAGGGATATGGTGGAGCCGTCCAACTACACCAGCAAGTGATTGCCCTAGTATTGTGAAGAAATCCGGAGGATGTATGATAAGGGTCTAACCAATATCAACTGTAGCTTTGCAGTTTGCTGTACACACAGAATTAAAGCCATAACATAACCATGGCTTGCGCATCAAACTCTCAGAAGATTTCAAGTACAGGAAGATGACAAATATTCTTTTAAATTAAAAAAAAAAGGTAAGCTGCATATACTCTTGCAAACACAGAAATATTACACAACATTTATCTCGGTTGTTTAGCTGCAACAGGAAAAGAAACTCGCTGAGGGGTTCCATGAGGCAAATCTCTTTGTTCTTGACTAGGATTAGGATTGGGATCAACAGCTTCTTCATCTTCTTCAGTCTCTTCAGCAGGTTGGCTTATTTGCCTCTTGGGTATAGCGAGCTGATAATTCGGGCTAATCAATGTATCTTGTTCTGGAGGCAGAGTGATCCCATGCCCTGCCAACAATTTTGGCAGCGGGACCTTATTTCTGCTCCTGGCCAACTCCAGCAGCACCTTCAAGAATTCAGAGTGGAAAAAAATAATTTAAACCAAAAGATATCTAAGCATTTTCACTAAACACCAACCAGATTTTTTCAAGCTTGTCCTCTCTAACAATTTTCAGACTCGAGAAAGGGAGAACTCTCAGTTACATAGAAAATCAGAGGCATGTTTGTAACACATCACACATCGAAGGGGTATTTGTTATTGTGAAAGACAACTCAAGGTTTTCTGTAATTTCATTAAATTTCAGGGGTACTTTGTATGATTATTGCTATATTTTGTCGTGAAGAGAATAAGAAGAGCATTAAACAAAATCATTCAATTTCGTGGTTGTTTTCCTTTTCCACAATGCTTATAAAATACAAAGCAGTACTTGCATTCAATAAATAGAGAACATCGCCCCCCACATGTGACACACATATAATTTAAGTAAATCATATTAATCAGAAGCAATTATATGTTAAGTGTGTTGCTCCATTCTATCAGCTTGAAGTTCATGTTATATCGTTAGAATTCTAGTCGATTCGCAGTTAGCTAATTTCCAACAATACCACCTATCTAAACTAGACATAAAAGCCAAAGCACATGCATGTTATGTGGATTGGAGCCAGGATATCATATATGCCATCCTTAGAGTTTAGCCTAGTTAGTAATTACAGAAGAATACATTTGAAAATTACAAACACTACATGCTCAATTTGCAAACACCAACATCATGTAAACCAGAATAGCGAATTCTGTAGTATGATCATATAGGAGTACTCGCAATATTCACAATTAATTATCCTTTTTTTTTTTTCGCTTTGTGTCAACAGGCTTAACTTCATGAAGATATCATTACGCAACATGATTATATTGAACTCAACATTCCCCCGAAACCAGAATTACCACACCAGGGTCAATATAGGCTAAATTACCTCTCGAGGTGGTGGTTGTGAGAAACTTTGGTTGACTTTAGATTGGATAGAAAGCTTTACATCATCACAATCAGTCGTGGATTTCCCGGCATGTTCCGAGTAGACTTGTGCATCTGTTAAAACATCAACAACATATCTATACCATAGCTCCAAGAACTGGTTTATAACTCGAGGCTCGTAATCATCCACACTCATCGATTTTAACAATTCCTTCACAATTTTCGCATCCCTTGGCAAATTATCCTCTTCACCCCCTTCCGCCATCTCTCACACCTCAACTGCCACTGCAAGGAATCTCCATGTTAAGTTCATATGGTAGTGTTATAAACACACACATCCACACATACACACACACACACACACATATCAATATATGAAATCAAGATCCAAACTTTCTTGAAAGATTTTTTCACCAAGCAAGTATGATTAAATAATGAACTCATTACACCAAAAAAAGAAAAGAAAAAAAACAGTAGAGATGCAAAAACAGAGAAATACAATTAGAAATGTTGAATAGGTCCTTTTCACTTTATCAGAAAAGACACCTCCAAGACAGTGGCTTTCAGAAACATATTCCTACGAATCATTATCCTACCTCAAGGCAAGAAAATAGAAACCCTAATAAACTTACCCAGGAAATTCAATTAACGCGTAGTATATGCATGCCCGCCAATATATGATAAGATTTGTCACGCATCAAATCGAGTTCCATTATGGGGGAAAAACAATTTTAGCGAATAGAAGATTAAAGCTCACCTTAGACTTATGAGCAGAACAGTTGTAATAACGATCCCAATTTCACAGCAGAACAAAGATAACTGAGATGTAAAACCTGTTACAGAAGATTGTAACTATTTTGAGGGAATTTGAGGATCGAGGATAATGCGTATGGAACTATGGATCTAGACAAGAAAAACACTGTATACTCGAATTTATCTTGTGAACTACACGGGTGTTCATTAAAAAAAAAATAATTGGCCAAATTCTTATAGTGAAGTTAAAAGTTATAAATAATTATTACAAAAATATTTTTAATATTATTTTTAATTTTAAAAATATTTTATAAAGTATTATTTGTTCTATTTCATATATATTCATTTTTATCAAAATTAAAGAGAATAATAATTTGCAAAGTTGTGTAAGTATGTGTGATCGGAGGCTGAAAACCTCCGTCAAACAGTATAACGCTCGTGAACATGGGTTCTTAAGAATTAAGTATTTTATCAAAATAATAAGTGTAGAAATTAATATTTAGAATGATAAAAAATTAAATATATAATTAATAAATAAAAAATAATAAATTTAATTATTTAAAGTAATACCCAATTTTATATTTGATTTGTCAAAATGATAATTCTTTTTAACTACCCACAAACACACACACATATACACACATATATATATATATATATGTAAATATTATTTACAATTGAATAATTTGATTTCGAATTAATTTATTTTTTTTAATTTTGATTATATTTTAATTATATATATATTTTATACAGTTTTCTTCCCCCATCTAATAATTTTTAAAAACTTCAACTTTATAATATTAAATAATTTTAAATATTGTGATGCTTTATTATAATATTGCATTTTCATTGCACGAGAACAAATTTTCAACTGAAACAACAAAGGTCATTCTTCGTAAAAGTAATAAACATTTATGAAATTGAAACAACAAAGGTCATTCTTCGTAAAAGTAATAAACATTTATGAAATTAAAAAACATTAATGCTCAAATGTATATAAAGCTAACACAAACTGATAGTCCTTAAAAAGTATTTCATCATTAGAATGCTAAAGTTTCAGCAATTGTAACTACAGTAAAATTCAAACTGAATGTAGTTCTGACTAATAAAAGGTAAAACACAAATTTGTTTCCTTGTAGCAAACAAACAAGCTTATCAAACATGAATAATTCATGCCTACATTATGCAGGTAGATCACTGCACATATATACTTTATTCAAATTGTTTTTTCTATATTAAAAACTCTGGAATTACTCAGGGACTCCAGTTTCAGCTGATTGGTCCCTCTCAAAGTTTGATGTATTCGGACTCCAATTGCTCTTGCTCTCACCTGAGTTCTGTAAATTAAATTGATTTAGAAAAATTATCCCATGCATCAAATTGTAAAACATGAAAAATAAATATTACAATTTATTAGGAAAACTAAAATTTCTTTTAGCAAATGCTATACAAACCTGGTCATGGTAAGTTGGGGTGAAGTTATAGGCACTCGGGAAGTGATTCAGCCCGAATTCGTTTGAAAAGCCCGGGAAATTCTGAACGAGACAGTCCACATCATGGAAGCTAAAGAACTTATCAGCCGAGTGCCTATGGTTTATATAGTTTGCCTCAAGTTGTGAAGTGCCAAAATCGGGCCCCATCAGCTCAAAATGCAGCTGCTGATGATAATTATCAGAAGCATTAGTCATTGGTGGAATGCTCAAAGGAGTCCCATTAGTGTTGGGTATTTCATCTCCATACTGGGCTTCGGATCCCTGTTTGGGAGAATAGAAATCATTGGATTGGGCCGAATAAGTCTTCATGAAGGGCTTAGACCCAAATTTTCTGGGCTTCGGCATGGGCCCGTTGGGGTCGGAGAGCACAGGTTGAGCAGCTTGTTGAGACTTTCGCTCGAAAGGAGAACGCCATTTGTCATTGCGACATTTCTATTGGAAAGTAGGGTATAATGAATAAATCAGATGCAAAACACATCATTTTCTTTTCTTNTAATAATAATAATAATAATAATAATAATAATAATAATAATAATAATAATACTTTTCCAACATAAACATTGAATCTATTAAAAAAATAAAAAGTAAAAAGAATAACATATATACCTGCAGATGGCTTGCCACTTGCATTCTGGTAAGTCCAGGCACATTCATGAGCTCCAAAATATCTTTAGGAAAACATTCTATATTTTAGCAATAGATATAAACATTAGAACATAGTCAAATATTAAAATTCATATCTACAACAAAATACGAATCGAACATAACAAATGCAAGTTAATGTAACAAAATAAAAAGACATAAATAACAACAAATTAACATACTCCCTTCGCCAAGTTCATCAACAACAGCCATGAATTTCGCGTGCAACTCTTGTGTCCACTCAGTGCACATTTTTCCCTTCACATTATTGTTGTTCGTCGCACGATTCAGATGTTCATACTCAAATTCTTCAATGTTGTCCCTATTTATAGTACTCTTCTTCGATTTTCCCTTGTTCTTATTCATCATCATTAATTCCGAGTTATTAGGATTCTGCAAAATATTCCTTTCTCTTATCATGCTTGTTTTTTCTCTTAGGACATGTTGCCAAAGGCATTTCAGAATCTCCATAGTCAAAGGTTTCTTGACATAAAGGAACGCTCCAAACTCGAGAGCCCTCATTGCCATGTGTGTGTTATCATCATTTGCCATCACTATATTGTTCAAAATGAAGACATATGAAATAAAAAATTAATTAATTTAGGGGAGGCAAAATAAAATTTAGATGAATTGTGTATACAAGAGGAATTAATGGGAAATAATATCAAAATATTTTGTTGATGAAAACTTTCGTTCGTTAGAAAGTTAGCAACAAAAAGAACTGTTACCAACTTTTTCACTATGAACATAAAAAGAGCAATAAAATTTAAATTAAACTAACACATATTTATTACTTAATATGTAGACTTTCATATTAATATATTATTTCTTAATAAAAATATTAATATAAGTGTGAAATTTATAAGTACAAATACAATTTTTATTCGAAAAATATAGTGATGAACTCGTCCAAAGGTTAACAATATTATTTGTGTATTTTCAATAGTTTTGATACTTTCTTAAGAATTAGTAAAAAAAAAAAAAATGAACTAATCTAGTGATGAAATGAAATCATATTATATTGTTCATGAATGATTCCTATGGTAAAACATTATAATTAAATGTAATACATTTTTCATCCTCCTATTACGAGTGGAAATAATTTTACCTGAAAAAAAAATGTGAGACATAAAATATTTTCAAACAAACAAAATCTATATATATATAATTGCTAGCCAACCCCATTTAATAAAACATTTAATAAAAATATTTTCATTTTCTCTCCAAAAGAAGTTACATTTTTTTAATTAATTACTCATTAAACTCACATTTAAGAAGGTTTTTTATAGTTAAATTTAATTAGTTAATGACTAAATTAAAAAAATTTATTTTAATTAATTCCACATTTATGTTAAGTACAGTATTATCTTAATATCTTATCAGTTATTCAAAAAAATAGTAACTTTTTTCAATAAATCTTATAAAAATTAGTCAAATGTGCTTATATTCATATAAATCAGAAAAAAATTAAATCTTAGATATATAAAAAGAACATCGTTGAAATAACTTGAATCCGCAAGGGTAATTCTATACTCATTATCAATTACTTTAAATTTTTTGTTTATAAAATTAATATTATATTTACTCATTTATATTTAGATGGTATTTTTTTATTAAGAAGCAAGGACAATCTCTATGACATGATCAATAAGAGTCGAGGACAAACAATATAAAGAAGTGTTTCCTATGCTATGACATGATCAATAAGAGTCAAAGACAGTCTCTGTCGCACGTCGGCTTACTACTGAAGAGCTCTGCATTTAGTCATGAGCAATTATACGTGGCGCTTTTTAGAGTTACGAGTCAGTGGGGTTTGAAGATTTTGATTTGAGCTGAGGGAGATTTTGACGATAGAAAAACCACGACGTTATTTTATAAAGAAGTGTTTAAGAATATTTATATTTTATTCTTAATTTTTTTCAATGAATTTGTTATGATTTTTACTATTGTTTATAATTTTTATTATTTTTTCATGTATCATATAGTTTTCCGTGCAAATGCACGGGACAAAAACTAGTTCAGTTAATGGCAGTAAAGCTTACCGATAGTGGGCAAGCCCATGTTGGCTGCCTGTTGTAGAAGCTTAAATCCATGGAGATCAGGTGAGTTAATGTTTGCAATCAAAACATCAAATTTTGCCTTTCCGCTAATGAGCATTGATATAGCAGCAGAAGCAATTTCAACCANATTGTTTCAGAGAATTAAGCTAACAAGAATAGTTCAGAACACAAAATGGAACATTTAAATTTTAAGAATACAACTTGAATAAATATCCTCTCAGTTTTTTATTTAAGCACTACAAAAAAAAAAATGTTATATCCCAACGAAAAATCCTATGGTAATATATTCCAATGGAAATTCTAACGGATATTCCAATGATATAACTTACGTTGCAATCATTCCAACAAAAATTCTAATAAAAATATTCCGTTGGAATGTATTTTTCATTGGAATTTTAGATGAAATTTGATGATTTCAACGGTTATATTTCCAACGGCTTTAGACCGTAGGAATTACCGTTGTAATATACAATTTCCATTGGAATTTTTATTTCTACCACCATTGGAAAATCTAACGTTGGAATCGTCAAAATCCAACGGAAATTCCAATGGAAAACTCATTCCAATGGAATATTTTTGTTGGAATTTATTCCAACGGAAATAATAGCATTGAAATATCCATTAGAATTGCCGTTGGAATTCTATTGGACTATATTTCTGTTGGAATTCCATCATTTTCTTGTAGTGAAGGTGCGGATAAAAAAGGACCAAATTTGATAAAATTGTCAAATTATTGGACTCAATTTGAAAGTGGTCAATGACGGAGTAAAAAATTGGACTTTAGCCAAATTATAGGACTAATTTTGAATTTTTGCCGCACAATATGTATCTGAACATTATTTGGTTAAACTAAATAACGCAAAGGAACAACACATAAGAGCATATAAGTATATAACAGATCTAACTATGCATGAACCTACGTACACAAAAGCACAACATAAACTTAATTATTCAAATTCTTTAGTGATAAATAGCTGCAAAATGGGCACAACAGCCTCTTTGTTTATCTAATCTTGTTATGAATGAGAGTGAGTGCATAAAATGAGATCAGTACATATCATAATTACGTATACAGATCCACATGATATACATTAATTTAATATATAATTAAGAGTAACAAACAATGCTTCACTATTCCGTGGTTCCAATTTCCACTTCAATCCAAAATCAAGGATATATAATTAAATCTGTGAAATATATAATGAAGTTTTTGTGCTAGTTATTTAAGTAGCTTTAATGAACAATGATGACAACTTTCTGCATTTATTAAGAAAATACAATAGTTAAGACAATTGCATAATAACTTGAATGCACTTGTATCTACAAATCAACTACTTAGAATTATTCAAATACCTTGTTAAGAAATGTATTCAAGAAATATTGAAATATTAGATACAAATAAGATNGAAAAAAAAAAAAAAACAAAAACCGCGGTATCGAAACATAAAGAAAGAAATTATTTGATAATTTAGAGTGACGCGCGCGCGTGGATCTAACTAATAATTATATCAAATTTCTTATTCGCATGTAAAATTATTTGGCCAGACAAAGAAGACAGATCGATAATCAATCATAACTAGTTAATATACATGATCACAATCACCAAAGAAAATGTTGTATATAAGGAAATGTGACAATATTTTTAATGATAGAACAAATAGCAACGCATCTATAACGTCTATCTGTCGCCATGCGAATAAACTCCTGATTAAGATAGGTAAGATTAATTTTGCATACCTCTGTATTGACATATCTCGAGTATTTTTCCGGTGTGAAGTATTCCTTCAGATTCGTGCTCGACTAGCAAGACATTGATTTCGTTCATCATCGCATGGTAAACCAGAGCAGGGTCATTATTATCGGTCGAAAGGTTACCTAAGTTCCACATGATGTTAAGATCCTGTAGACCAGAAAAATCATGTATTATATATGTTACTTGTTAATGAGATGGAGAAAAAAAAAATGGAATAGAAAAAATAAGAACAAAACAACCAAAGAGAAAAAAAAAAAAGCTTACTGTGAATGAGTGAAAATGATGAGACTGGTGGAGTGGTGAGGGTGTAGTGTATTTATATGCACTTTGATAAGGTTGTTCTGTTATATTTACTTAAGTGGTTATTTCTTTTTTATTTATTTAGTGATTTTATATCCAAATGTGTTGTACTTTCTTTCCTAGAAATTATTAATTCGGGTATTCATAAACTAATATTTAATAAGTGATATATTAATTTGGTGGATAGCGGATAGTAAGATTATAATATTTAATAAAACTAATATTTAATAAGTGATATATTAATTTAGTGGATAGCAGATAGTAAGATTATAATATTTAATAAGTGATATATTAATATTTGATTAGCAGATTCTATTAAATATTATACATACAGTGTTTGATAAATAACTAATATTGGATAGCAGATTGATGGTATAAAAGGAAAAATAACAAATTTATATAATATTTTTATTAGGTTTATTAATGATTTATAATATAAGCCTATATGACGAATTTGATCAGAATTGTAAAATATTATTAGCTTAACAATATTAACAGATTTAAGATGCATATATAATTTTTATTTTTCAATCTCTAAATAAATTAATTTAAATTTGTAAAATTAAATATGCAAATTACCTTTTATAAATATTATCAAATCATCTTTTCATAAAAATCTCCTATTAATTTGGAGCCTTTTTAAAACTAGTATTTTGAAACCAAAATGTTAATTTATAATACTATTTACCAAACATGTCAAAGAGAAGATCGACATGGTCAGACATTTATTTGTGGTCCAAACCACTGAGAATAGTCCAAAACTCTTTTTACTAAATACTAACATTTTTTTTGTCGTAATTTATCATATTTAGCATTTTATTTTTCAAAATCCAACAATAGATTTTTGGCATTGACTTCCTAGATTAAGAAATTTAGTGAATTTCTCAAAAGAAGTTATTGATTTGTAAATCAAGTTTTGCACATTACTCTTGAAATTTTTATATACAAATTTCAGTAACAATACTAGTTAAATTACTGAAATAAACAAAAAGGTAAAGGATTTCTTAATAATATATTGTGTTCACGTAAAACTTTTTTTCTACATAAAAAAGTTTATACATTAGGAATGATTATGGAGATGCTTGGATATATGATTGTTTGATTTTGTTTGGATTTTTTGGTTTGGTATGGTTAATTTTTAAAAAAAAATAATTACATGGTTAATTGTTAGTGGGATTTTAAGTTTATATTAAAATAACATTTAAAATAAAATAATTAAATTTGATTTGATGTAAAAGTAGGAGAAGGATGATATGAAGTGATAATTAGTTAAAATTGTGTGAGTGGATAAAAATTTTACAAGGGTTTTTTGCTGTAGTATCACTTGTGAGTTGTGAGTTGCGAGTTGTCCCACGTTGATTCTATAGAAAAATTGAGTCTAGCTTATATGACTAGTGGGCTACTTCTCCCATGGTTTTGGTATAGAACCTCCATATGGTGTACATACGTCCACTCTCTTATGGTGAGCTTCATCTGCGTGGGGGACCACACCCTCGTGCCCCGATTCTCTAATTTTTACATGGTATTAAAGCCAGACTAACTCCTGCATGTGTCTCAACTTGTGAGTTATCCCACATTGATTCTTTAGGGAATGGCTTGGACTTATGAAGGACTCACAAGTTGTGAGTTGTCTCACATTGATTTTATAGAAAAATTAGGTCTAGCTTATATAATTAGTAGACCCTTTATCTCTATCTGACCTGCTCTGGACTTGGACTTACTCTCTATCTGGCCTGCTCTGGGCTTGAATTTACTCTCTATTCGGCCTGCTCTGGGCTTCGACTTACTCACTACCCGGCCTGCTCTGGGCTTCGGCTTATGAAGTACTCAGCCACAACTTGTGATTTGTCTCATATTGATTCTATAGGAAAACTATACCTAGTTTATATGACTAGTGGGCTAATCATCCCATCACTAATTGGTTTTGAGATGGAACCTCAATATGGTGCACCTAGGTCCACTCTCTTATGGGCGCTTCATCTGCGTGGGATCGCACCATCTAGCCCTGATTCTCTAGATCTTAAATAGTTTCAGAGTCACGCCAACTCCTGCCTAGGTTTGTATCTCTACCTGGTCTGTCCACGATTTTCTAAATCTTAGTGCATGTTTGTTTATGAAAATTTTTAAAAAAGTTTCCAACATTTTAACTCAACTATTTTTTTTAACTCAACTTTAACTCAATCTCACTATCATCAATATTATTAATATTAAATAATATCAATCAATCGTTCATACACATCACACCAACCTTAATTCACTATTCATCCACTCATATTATTTTAATTAACCGTCACTTCAAATCATTTCTCTCCTATTTTACATCAAATCAAATTTTAATTATTTTATTTTAAATATTATTTTAATATACTCACTAACAACTAACAATACCACATTTTTTAAATTAACCAAAAAATCACAACGCGAGCTACGTGCACCAGCAGACCCCTCGTCAACTCGTGTTCCGTACAAAAAAGGAGTATGCCCAAGTATCTTGTTGGCCAAGGTCTACCCGAGACTTATCCAATCTTATTTCCAAAGAGATCTAGAATCTTTCTGGAGAACCTTCTACGCCATCCATAAAATCAGTCTCGTTATCTATTTTCGAGGTCATGTATACCTTAGGTCAATGGGAGATTTATATATTTATTAATAAAAAAATAATAAGTGGACAAAAAACAAAAAAAAAAAGGGAGAGTGGACCAACATAGAAAGCACGTATTTCGTAAATACGTTTTCTGTGTAATTTAATTAAAAAACGTATTCCTTAAATACGTTTTTTACATTTTTTTTACAAAGGAACCCGTATTCACGGAATACGTTTTACAAAAAAAAAAGATCAAAAACCGTATTCAAGGAATACGGCCTTTCTATTCTTTTCCACTCCCTTTTTTCTTTTTCTTTTTATGTCCACAACTTTTCTTCTTTTTTTTTTCCCGTAAAAGAATCTTAGGTCAATAACCCCTCACAACCTAGAAACTTTACTCCCTCATCCACTACTCCTAGCTTGTACGGTTTCTAGGTTGTGATAAGATGCTTTCAGAACACTAGCAAGTTGTTAGGTCTTAACACTATCTATGTCATTTACCAAGCTATGAGGTCCTAAATACCATGTTAGGGCTTCAGAACCCTCAAGCATTCACACCCAAGTTGTTAGGTCTGTTGACTTATACGCAATTAATCATGTAACTGTCCCAGAGAACATAATCATATAATAAGAGGAAAAATAAATCATAAGCAAATGGAAAATTTCAAAACCAAAGAAGCAAATATTATTACAAATACAAGTCAAATGAGAAACAGAATTGCACGAAACTAACAATTGAACACAAAACAGGAACCCTTAATTAACCCCACAAAAAAAAAATAAAAAGAAAATAAAATAAAAATCAACCACTCCCTCCAAGCACGGCCTTGAGCTTCTTAACCTGCGCGTCATCAAGAAAAGTCGTCTTCTCCACCAAAGCCGACGACAGCGTACTCCCAAAAAGCGCAAAGTCGAGAATCTGCAATCCCGGGTTTTGGCTACTGAAGCTCACAAACGCCACCGCCTTTCTTCCTCCCCCATTCGCCTGAAAATGAAGCAGCCCTTGTGGAAAAACCATGACGTCACCCTTCACAAGCTTCTTCACGTACACAGCATTCGCGCTCGACACAAAACCCGTGACAATCGTGCCCTCGACCACCACCAGTATTTCTGAGCCTGCCGGGTGGGTGTGCATTGGGATGACGCCAGCTGGCGCAAGGTCGAGCCGGGCCAGGGAAAGCCCGAGCCCGTTAACTCCCGGAAATTGGGAGTCAAAAGCAGGGGACACTGCAGCATTGATTAGGTTGCTGGTGTTGCCTGCCTTGCGGAAGCCCGTGAAGACAAAGTCGTCCGCGGTCAAGTTAGACGGGCTTTTGCAAGGGTAGCCCGATGGGCCCGCAGGGATTGTTAGGTCCGCCACGCAGAAGTCCTGGACGAGGGCGTTGGAGGAGAGGGTTAGGAGAGTGAAACAGAGGAGGAGAAAGATTGATTTCATTTTTTTTTAAAAAAATTTTTTTTAGGGGTTAATTGTGGAGTGTTTTTGTTGGTTTGAATTTTTTTTATGATGAGGGGTTGGGTTGGGTTTTGGTTGGTTTAAATAGAATGTGGGATTTTGTGTTTTTCTTTTTTATTTATTGATGATTTTTGGGGCAAGTTGCAATGTAGAGCTAGGTAATTTGAAAGCAGAAAGGGACAGAAAAACTCTTTTGCTCTTTTTTGGTGTAATTATGATTCTTTCATGGATTATATGATGAGATTGTACTGTTTAGCTGACAGGTTTAAGGTTTCAGAAAGATATGCAGGAAACTGAAAATAATGCAAGAAAGAATTAGATTGTACTATTGATTCTTTCTTCACACGAACAAGGCATTTTAACAACTTCCCTAAAAACTATATGCAAACTTAAAAAAAAAAATAAAAAAAAATGCTAATTTCTATTTACTAACAAGATTAATTTCTCACTCTCAACGAGTTTTCATGTTTTTATTATGATTATAGTCCTAAAAAATGTAAAAGCTATTGAGGACAAAGAGTGGTCCAAAACAGCACATGCCATGGGAAAAAGGATGAGCAGAAGAAGACAGTGTGACAGCTAGAATTGAAAATGTGTATGTGAGAGAGTATTTGCTCCTCATCAATTGTAACCACTTAAAAGGTTTTGTGGTGTGAAAGAATTGGTGTTTTGGCTGAGGTTTTATGCCGGGGATGATATGCCAGTGATTCATGATCCTTGCAGCAATATGCATGCTTAAATGATTCTCCTCATGGTCCCATTCTAAATATAGAAGCTAAAAAGGCTAAAATGGGCTGTGCGTTGAAACTCACTTTGTTTGAGGTCGATAAACAATTATAGAAACTGAGACTGTTCGAACATATTGAATCATGACATCAGTAGTCCAAATGGTTTTTTAAATCACAAATGGCCATCTACACACTTTGCGATCTTCAGAGAACTTGGAAGACTTGACTTGGCTCAGCTAACTGGTTACAAGGATCATCTTAATTGTCAAGTGACTGAAACAAACTTATAAAGACGAGATTGCGTTGGCCTTTTTGAACAAGCATGATCGTTTACCATCATTGGTTTAATTTTTTATTTTCTTTGTTTTATTTATTTATTTCCTTCATTTAATATTTATTAAGGACATCCTAGATTTAGGCAGAGGGGAGGGGGAAAGCGCCTCCGGGCTAGGTGGTCTGAGAAGAGTTGTAGTTGCAGAGGATCTTTCAGAGAGAGAGAATTTTGAAACAGAGAATTTTTGCAGAGAAAAATCTCTTCATTGGTTGAAAAAATCTCTTAGTTGCAGAGTTTCGAAGTCTTACTATAACAAAAATTGTCTGCTAAAAGACACGTCTATATATATACCTGGAGCTTGTCAATCAAGTATATAGAAGTGTTTTAAGATGTGTAACTTCAAATTCTAGCCTTTCAATTTGTTAGAGATTTTATTCATGATTTACTCCCCACCAAGTCCTCTCCCAAGCTAATTTAAAAATGCATATATTTCTTAATATATATTATCCTTACAAGAAAAGAGAAGAATGAAAATCTAATTTCACGCTCACCAAATCATGAGTCCAACACCGAGCCAATTATGAAAATTTAATTAAGCACGTTCATATTGCCAGACAGTGCTCCACATAATGGTTCAAGGAGTCTTTGCAAACTAAAAGAAAAAATATACTAAAGCTTTTGGGTGGAATCAGACGTGATCACGGCCCGAACCGATTCAGAATCGGCTCGTTGACCACCGGCCTATGGTTTTACTCAGGCCATTACAAATTTTGAATCTGGCGGTTTGACTGAATTTATTATTTTTATTTTTTTGAATTTTTTATTATTTTTGTTCTTTTTAATAAACTGGGCCGGCCCGAAACCGACAGTTCATTGAACCGCCCCGTATATGTTCCTGGGCCGGTTTAGGGCCCATCAAAATGCAGCCCGGAAACGGTTTTTGGCTATGTCTAGGTGGAATAAGTAGTTTTTTTTTTGTCTGAGTTGGCAAACAATCCTCAAAGGTCAATCCTATTCCTATGTAGGCAAAACAAGGAGAACCTAAATTGAACTGATTCAGATAAAAAAACAAGGCCAAAGTCAAAACAAGAGGCAATTTAAACAGTAGCTGCCTTCACAATCAAATAATATTATTTATAAGCCATATCTTAATGTCAGTTAACAGGCGGATCTGAAAGTTATGCACCCGTCAAACACATTTCTCTGCTAATACACATGATATCACAGTACAGAACCTCATGACTGTGTCCTCAAAAACCCCCCAAATGATTATGTTGGATGATGAAAGAAGACTCGTAAATAATAAAACTGAAGTACACTCAAGCTGAAGGAAGTTACAAGACTATCCAAGGACACAGATCATGCAAAATATTGTAAGATTATGAATATCTCCATTGCACCCAGCAGTTCAATGTATAAATCGGGAGCACAAGTCGAATATGTATACAAGAAAGAAAAAAAAAAAGAAAAAACACAACAACAACAACAACAAAATCCACTATATCAATGGCTGCAACAGTTTCATAAAGAAACCCAACAAAAGAATGCAATACCGACAAAAATGTTTAGCATTCAAATATCAATATATTCATCCCGTTCTTCATCATCACAGAAACAACAAATGTTATCTGAAAGAAGTTCATGCAAATCAGATTGCACAAACTACTTCAGTAATAAGCACATTGTTAATCTTGAGAATATACATAAATAAATATGGTGTGGTGATTTTAAGTTATGACACTAACATCGATAAACTAGTGTAGCAGTTCCATTTCTCCTTGAAAGATTGAGCTATAGATTTGTCAGCGGTCACAAGTAAATCCAAATCAGTCCCTAAAAGTTTGATAAAGAGAAAGTGTTTCATCTACAAGTTGTTCCTCTTTAAACACCTACAAACCAAAAACACAATTTCCATGAGTTAGCATGCCTAAATTAAAAACGAACAGCTAGAATTGATGTTAAGGAAATTTATGTAACACAATGAAGATTGATAAAGTATTATACTAGAGTGATATCCAAAAAAAGGTAACAAAAGAAAAAGCCTAAAAAATAGAGGAACTGGATGTGATTTAGAATTTGATAGAAATGCAAAGATACCTATAGTCACTAAAGAATGTTATATTATGTTGTTGCTTTTAAATGCACATGGAGCATAACACGTACAAGCAAAGTCAATTTACAGGCACAAAACCAGTTATCTTGCACTTAGTAATAGAGCTATGAACAAATATTCTGTCACAGTTATCCTGGATTGTAAACCTAGGAACACAGACTACAATAAGATTCACAAAGTATCTTGATGCAGCTCCTTTTATCGAAATCCAATTTTAATAGCGATTGAATTGGCTTCTTAGCTCTAAACCACTAAATTCAAAGGGGCATTCTCTGTCAACACACAGTAATCACAACCGAAACCAAGTGACTGCTGTATCATAATTCCATAACCAACCAATTTATCAGCTTCAGCAGAATTATACATGTTCGCCATTTACAATGTTTCACCAATGACTATGTCAATTTCATAAAAGAAAGAACCAAAAATAAANTCCGCCTTCAGCAGTTGCCTTCTTGTGATCAACAAGAATGCCGCGACACACACTTGCAAGATCACGGCAACCCCTATGAACATCAGCCCGATTTTCTTTCCTGTGTTGAGCTCTCCCCTCGAGGGAGGGCTCCTCGAATTTGGCTGAGGTGGCGGTAAGAGGCCTCTCATAGAAGGTGGCGGCGGCAGTGGCGGCGGCGGAGATGGTGGAGGTGGCGGAGGTGGTGGGGAAGGCGGAGGTGGGACATACGGAGGAGGTGGAGTGAAAGGCGGTGGTGGAGGAGGCGGAGTGAAAGGCGGAGGTGGGACATACGGAGGAGGTGGAGTGAAAGGCGGTGGTGGAGGAGGCGGAGTGAAAGGCGGAGGTGGGACATACGGAGGAGGTGGAGTGAAAGGCGGTGGTGGAGGTGGTGGAGGAGTAGTGTAAGGCGGCGGCGGTGGTGGAGAGGGCGGCGGTGGCGAAAATGCAGGTGGTCTCACATTTTCCTGAGATTCAGCTACGAGACAGAAAGAAACGAAGAAAAGGGCAATAGTTAAGGTCAATAACGGCGAATCCATACAAATCTCGCCGGCGGAGTGAATTGTTTCTTCATACAAGGACACCTCGTCGACGCTCTCTCTGCATCTGGGTTCAAATCAAAATTCCCCCACAAAATAAGCCGTATGTGTATCTATACACACAGAGAAAAATAATATAGAGGAAAAACAACGAATTGGGAGCAGATTATAAATTGGGGAATCCGGAACGGAATTAGAAACGAGCCTCGAACAACAATATCTCGACGAGAAAGGGTCCGATAATTGGTCCCCAAGCTTGGATTGATCTTCAATTTCGCGGCCAATTGGAGAAATTTAGGTTAGGGCAAGGGCATTACACCTGGGTTTTAAAACCTACGGGAAGAAATGCGGACGAACAACATTCAGACTGTCATGGATCGCGAGATGAGAATTACTTTATCGATTCCCTTTTTTCCCTGATCTTATTTTTCCTTTGAATTTGATGTTGTTCGTAAATTGATCTCCCAGCTCTCAGCAATGGAGAGAGAGGGAGGGAAATGGGGACAGCAAACGGGAGAATGGAAAGAGAGAGAAGGCGGGATGAAAACGGTTAATCTAATTTTAGTCTGTAAAAATGAAATTTTGCTGATTAGATTTCTGACAATTAGGATGGGCAAGTAATGGTGGGGCGTTCACCCATTTTTTTATTAGATTCGTTGTTAGGCTAGTTGAGAATTTATGTTCAATCTATAATAGAATAATTTTGGATCAATTTGTTCTTATATTCAAATAATAATGCATCTATAAAAGATTATTAAATAATATATTTATACCTAAAAAGTTTTAAAATATAAATAACAGATATAGTTTTTAAACGACACTCATATGTTGTATAATGGTGTAAAAACCAGTTTCATCATTTGCTAACTATATATTTAATCCAAAGTGGAGACGGACCTAAAGTTTGTAAAGTACACTGTTTATAATTATAAGTTGCAACGTGTATGTATTATGTTAGATTTTTTCCGAAGACAAGCATAAAGTAGTTGCAATTAATTAGAGAATATTATAGAATAGGGTTGGCATTTTTAATTTACAAATTTTATCTGTTAGACAATGAGTGGAATCTCTTGTACTACACTTTAAACTACCATTTGATAAATAATAATAACTACTATGAAAGTATGTATTACATGGATGTTTGATAATATAATTAAATATACGATAAATAAATAAATAAAAAGTATTTATTATTTCATTGAATGAAAAAAATAAATATATAACAATTATAATAAAGAGCTAAGTGAATTTATAATATTATTTTAAATTCTGAAAATTAATTCATATACAACATCAGTAATTTTATTTGTAATATTTTTGTTCGAAATACATAAGATAATAATATGGACAGAAGACAAAATTCGAAAAGTGATAATATCCACATTATAGAAAAAAGATAATAAATAGATTTATATGGAATGATCACAACAGAAAGATCACACTTCTTATCCCATGAATACGAAGAAAGCAATCGTGTAGAATTTTTTTGTACAGTCGAATTGTGGTTGTGCCAGAAAATTAATCTGCTTTTATGGAATGAATATAAACCATCTGTAGCCCTCTGAACTCATGGTGCCACTCCTTGTCAGTAATACTTATAACCTGCTTATGAAAACAACTTTATATTAGCAGCAAATTATGTTATATCCTACTAGGTAATGCATCGAATATTTGAAGGGTTGATTTGAGAAACTGCCCGAGGCTTTTAATTTTTTACATAATTCAAAAGGACTCCCACATCTTCTGAAACTGATATTAGAAACACACTCCTAGCATCTCTTTGCTTGTGTCTTACAAAATATCTTATGCGCAACTTACATAAAGGTCAATCCCGATATTTAATGTAACCCAAAGAAGCAGTCGTAATATTTTCAGCAGATAGGTAGGAAAAATGACGAAATAGTGGCCATTTACCATCAATCATTGAGTTCGAAACTAAAGCATGCAAAATGGCAGAAGGAAAAATCAAATTGATTTTAACGAAATAGATACTGATTTTAAGTTGAAAAACAAAGAAAAAGAGACCGAAAAGAAATGAAGGTAGTGTGAAATATACCATATGTCAACTTCTAATGAATGTACAGAACTCATTCCTCGGAAGTAATTACCCCCACGCCATGGAGCATGCATAATTGACCACCAATTTGCCATCAATGCCGAAATTCTGAAATGTATAATGTAACAGTTCACTGAAAAGGAAGAAAATACAGAATAACGGACAACTCAATCCCTATTGGAGAATAGCGATCAAGTCATATTTCAAGACTCGTCACAATTGACGTTTTACAAAAAGAAACAGCATTGTTTTTTCCAGAAAAAGTAAAATAAATTCATTTACCAATATACAAGATATCATGACAATGATGACTTACATTATAAAGTTCTAGGACCAGCTCATCAGGATTTGGTGAGAAAGCGCTGTTTACATACACAAACTGAAATAAAGGATATTTAGCAACACTATATAATAAGAGAAGGAAAGTAAAGCTTGCATTGTTGACCAAGGCCAACTAGAACGAAANCGTGTCCCTGTGAAGTTGACGACGAAGAAAATCGATTACCTTTGCAAACTTGTCTGTTCCGGCAATCTGCATATTTCAGAAGAAAAGAGAAAACAGATAAGGCAAAACTAGAAAAAGATACTCGATTTCTAAAATTGACTTTAACTATTCGGTACACATACTTAATATAAAATAATATGCAGGGAGCATAACTACAAATGTATAGTCAATGACTGAACAAAATTAAAAACGGACGTTGAAAAGCCCTTCCACAAACTGACATTACACACATACAGATAGCAAGATCTCCAATCAAGCGAAAAATCACATGAAATTGTTCAGGATTGGAAATTGCTTCACTTTCTCAGGTGGGCTGTGCTCAAATTCTTTCAAGCTTGTAGAAGATTATAGATAAAAAGTAACAATTATAACAATGCTAAATTGTTTTGCAGATTGCCAGGCTTTCTGGATCAATCAATAATCATATCTTCCAATTGAGAGAGATAGTAGCTATGACTAGAGCCATTTTAGTCCATTCTAGAAAGAATCATCTCAAATTTCAACTGAGATATAAAGGAAAGTAAAAGCTACGACATCAAAACCACTCTAAGTCAGCTAACTTTCACTTGTACAAACCGACAGGACAAAAACTATATCAAACATAATTCAATTTATTCTAAACAGTGATCCAACACAACACGAGTCTTCAAAAAATGCAATTCTATCTGAATTTTCAGAAAAGCAAACAAACAAACCTTGAATTTGGATTGCTTGAGAATTGGAGCGTCACCGGTGGCTCTCAGATGAACTACCACTGCAGACATCAATACACGAAATTGATAGTAATAAAAAAAGTAGTGACATTATAAACCAGGCAACAACAACAAAATAAATAAATAAATAAATAAATAAATAAATAAAACTTGAACAGACTATTTATTGGACTGGAGCAGACCTTTCTGTGCTTCCAAAGCCATTGTTGGATGCTTCAAAGTTAGATTAATATGCCTGACGTAACATTCAGAAGATTAGTTGCCACAGATAATGAAAAATTGAGAATTTTATATGTTACCATCAAAATCAAAATCTTGGAGGTATGATACATAATTTCTCTAAAATTGCAATCAAAATCTTCTCAATCATACAAACTACATAAAACTAAAACAATTTATATCACAAATTTCACAATTTCAGCAAATCAATTAACAATCCTAAGATATTAAAAAAAAATCCTCGAGAAACTCTATTCCTTTAGCCTCTCAGTCATAGGCCATTACAACAAAATAAATATTTCAGAAGTCGTCTGAGAAGACGATTGGGAAATATGAGCTTACCTCTACAGCTCACAATGAAAGTATGGAACACCAATCTTGTATAGATATCTGTTTTTTGGGCCTTTTTGTCTTTCATTATAAGAAACTATTTAGGTCTAAAGTTTTCAGGCCTCAGACTGCGACCTCATGGACTTCATATATGGGCCGGTTGTTCTCGTGCAATGTTATGACTTATGATTGGTTTCCTGTCGTTCGCTCCGTGGTATGGGAAACAGAACAATTTTAATTTATACTACTTTTGAAAACTAGTACATGGGCAATGCAACAATTTGTAATATAAACAAAACAAATCATTTTATATCATTTAATATTTGTTTACTTTGTTTCTTAATTATTAATCGAGTTGTATCCATTTGTATACGTGGACTGAAAAATAAATTTTATCAATGACTCAAAAGATCTGAAACTATCAAATTAAAATTTTAGTTTATATCAGTTTGATACTGAAAGAGGAGTTGAGTCAACTATTGATTCCGGACTTAAAGATAAAATCTATCAATTAAGATCTCTAAAATTTAAAATGATTCGTCGGGTACTCTGATCGTAAAACATCTTTTTTAGTTTTTTATTTATATTGATATTATTTATATTTTTGTAACTAATATGGCTTAATATTTACTCATATTTTCATATATTGTAAAGTTTTTTATTTATATATTATTGTCATAAATATGAAGAAAGAGATAAAAAAAAATTGAATATAGGAACAGTTATTGCAGTTTGAAAACATTGTATTATAGACATGGTCAAAACACGGGCCGGAACGGCTCAACAGGCCGACAAGTTCGGAATCATGGACACGGAACCGACACGGACCTAGGTCGTGTCGGGTCTGGGCTCGTCTAATAAAAAAAAAAATTAAAAAAAAAAAACATTTGATTTTCCCGGGTCGGACCGAACCCAACCCAACCCGGCTCAGAGTCGAAAAAACAAGGCCCTGGACTGGCCCAGTTAAAATATGAGTCGGGCTCCAGACACGTGGTCTAGACTTGACGGGGCCGGGTGCATCCATTACAGCATTACATGGGATATTGGAAAAATAATAAAATACAACTTTTCCTCATCATTTTTTCATTTCATCCTAGAAAAAGGCGAGCAATGGATGAAAGGAGGGGGAAGTAAACCAGGGAGAAAAAGTATCTAATCCATCTGGCCCTTCCCCCTTCTCTCTCTCCCCAAGTCCCCAACACCTTCTAATTCTAGAGAGAGAAAGCCAAAATACAAGATTGAGCCACACACACAACAAAATTCTCCCACTTACTTCACTACTCTCTCTCTCACACACACAACGTGAAGAAGGCGACTGAAGAGAGAAGAAATAATGGTCCTAATTATCAAGGTACCATGCTTTGGAAAATGTTGGGGGATATTATACTCTCTTGTGAACCTATTTTTTTCGGATATTATACTCTCTTGTGAACCTATTTTTTTCTCTCTCGTTTTCTAGAAATCGAAAAATCTTGAGTTTTTGCTGCTGCCAATATTATTATTCAATAGGCAGATTTCTTTAATTTTGGCTCGTTAATAATTCTTCGTATTCATTTTCTCTGTTCTGCTTTTGCTTCTTTATCAATTTGATAGGGTCTGTTTGCAAATTCGTTCTGTCTGTGGGTTTGGTTCAAATTCACACTCTTACACATGAAATTAGCTCCTTTTCTTAATTGGGTTGTCGTAAAAATGTGATCTTTTCATGTGGGGTTTACTTTCTGATCCCTTCATCTGGGCTCCTGAATTATTAATAATAATCAATTCTTGGCAAATTCTTTTACTTTGTGGGTTTTCGGATTCAATTATGAACATGTAACTCAGATTATAGAGTTGATTTGGTGTCTCCAGAACAGCACACACCACCCTTTCACCTGTTAGCTGAAAAGGAAGTCAGCTTTTTTGCTGTCATATACAACAGTATTTCTCATTACTTTCATTCTTTATTCCTTTTTGTCGAGTCTCTGTTTCATTCAACTTATTTCGAGTTTATCTACCTTTCTGTAATGTGAAGAGCTTCTTCTAATTAGTATCTGGATAGTTTGTCATGTCTCATAAACCCTTCCAAGTGGCTCCAATCTCTATATTAGTTTTTGGGCTCCATATAACAAGCTTTGCATTGTCCTTTACAATTTCAGTTTTACTATCCACATTTGGTTCCCTTTTCACAATTTGCACTCTAAAGGAGCATATGTGATTTTGAAACATGCTTGAAATAATTTGACAACTTTTCTAGTATTAACAGTTAGTTAGTTAGTTACTTACTTCCAGCTTATGTTGTATCTATCTATCTATATATATATTGCAGTGGTTTTAATTACTTTGACCGAGTGAAGAAAAAAAATCCATGGAAGACGACATATTCTCGAGCATATCTAACGGAGCACACATCGAGGCCAAATTCCTTCAGACATTCCAGAAGAATTTCGTGCAGGTCCAGAACATTCTGGATCAGAACAGGCTGTTGATCAACGAGATTAACCAGAACCACGAGTCGAAAATCCCGGATAATTTGACCCGTAATGTGGGCTTAATTAGGGAGCTTAACAACAACATTAGGAGGGTTGTTGATCTTTATGCTAATCTCTCGGACTCCGCTAAATCGATTGATGTCTCGTCTGAAGGGGAATCGGCCAATGGACGAGGTATTCAGAAACGGGTCCGATCAAGCCATTGATCGTGTCTCGTTTTTTTTGGCTCGATGGCCGGTTTAATTTGGATTATTGTGACTTGATTTTATTTTATTGTTGGGGAGTATAACATCCTTTGTATGTGTATTGTATGCCTATTTTTTTCTTGCATAGTAAAGGGGAATAATGGGTGCACCTCTGTTTTGAGGATTTATGTGACTTTCTTGATTGGATTAATGTACTTTCACTGTCCTGAAATCCTATGTGCTACAACTACAAAACTATTCTTGAGGGTTCATCTAATTGCATCAAAGTTTCTGTTTTTTCAATATAAGTATGTGTTTTTTATTAAAATGTAAGTCGGGTTGCACGCCTAATTGTTGGATATATTAGTGCATTTGAGAAAGATTTTATGAGATAGAAACATAATATATAGAAATGAGGACTGAGCTAAGAAAGAAGAAAAGATGGAAATGTAAGAATTATTTGCAACTTTATAAAGTCTCAAATGTGATTCCTTTCTTTCTATATTGGACCCTACATATTGTGATCTCATTATCTCAACTTCAGTTTTATGGCAAAAGGCACAGTGACTTGATCTGATTTTAGCTTTTTTTTATATTACATCATTGCACTTCGGTGCTTTTTGATGTGAACTTCCAACAGCAATATCTTTGATTATTTTAATATTTACCCATGTTTGTCAAATTAGATAATTCTTACATGATCATCAGTTATGACTTTTGTCCTCTGATCTTGTCCTTACTTTTCCAAGATGATTATCACAATCAAAGTAGGAGTATCTCGCCATCTCAAGTTGAAAAAGAAAATGAAATTTTATTATTTCGGATTTTCACGTCTTAAAGTTATTGATTTTGATTTTGATGGAAGCTAAAAAATAAAAGAAAAAAATCTTGTGGAACTGAGATGAACAGCTGGTACTTGGAAGATAAGAATGGTTGAAAACAGGTTGTGCTACTACGACCCACCAAGACTAGATTGTGATGTAATGGATAGTTATTTTTTTGACTACTGTTTTGTCTTAATTGACATGATACTATGATAGCCTCTAGCATTTGATATTTTATAAGCAGAATTATTGAGAAAAGAATCTCAGACAAAAGCTAATCCCAATGGTTTTCATGAAAGGTAGTTGTATTTTTAAAGAGACCTTTATGGTTGAATTTAACTTATGTGACTTGTTAGTTGTTGGATCAAAATCACAAGAATGCACAAGACAAAATAAGGAACAGGGAATCAGATTCATCAATCAATACATTTTTACACAATTTATTCTTTATTTGCAATCAAGGACCATTTACAAGCCCTCAACTTAAATATTAATAAATGATATGTAAATTATCTAGTTTTCCATTCTTCACTCTTCAGGGGCCATAGCAGCTGCAGGTGGTTGTACAATGCGCAGTAGAGGCAAGATGAACCCATTTTCAGCTGAAAAATGGACAAAATGAAGAATAAAAAATAAAAATGAAAATGAAAATTTCACCTCTGCTCAACAGAGCAGGATTAAAGATGAAAAAACCGGCCAAAATGCAGCATATACCTGAGATTAGGCTTGTAAGCAAATCAAACTTTTTTGATTCGATTCGATATTCGAATTTGATATTCGTGATTCGAATTCGAATACGAATAATGTTTTATATTGGAAAGTTAAACGAATCCGAATTCGAATTTGTAGATATTCGATTCGAAATTCGAATATTCGATTCGTTAACAATAATTATATAAATTTTATAAATTATATATAGTAACATTTTGTTTATAATATATATGTATATATATATTTATATTGCTATATTTCTACTATTTTTATGACATAAAAATTAAAACATTATAAATTAACAAATTTTCCTAAAAATATATGAAAAATAAAAATTATTTTTTGTAATTATAATATTTTTTAATTATAATTTTTTTTTTAAAACGAATTCGAATCGAATCGAATATGTTCGAATATTCTAAACGAATCGAATACGAATCAAAAAATGAGTTCGTTAACGAATCGAATACGAATTCGAATCTTCGAATATTTTAACGAATCCGAATCGAATCTCTGAGTATTCGCTTTGATTCGATTCGTTTACAACCCTACCTGAGATGATCATTTTTCTCTATTCAAGTATAAACCTTTTTCTGTACTGTCCTTTAACTGTTTTAGCAAAATTACCCCATAATGTAAATTTAACATACAAAAGGGCACCTACATTGTTGTCCTTTGTGCTACAAGCTACTCAGTTGACCTATCCATCAATGTAGCGAACCACTTTTTCCAATCAGAAACTTTCTCCTCACCATTTACAACCTGTTGGGGACGAGTAATGAAATTTCTATTTGAGAATCACAGCTATGTAATATGACCGTAAATAGAATATGAAACACAGAAATAAATTCTATTCTTCAAACCTCAAATATCAGCCCTTTCTGAGGGACATTATCAAGGGCCTCGACGCAAATAAATGCAGCATCTTCCTTACTAATACTTCCCTTTGCTGCACTTCCCTGTCATGGTGATTCCCCTATTAACTTAAAAAAAATGATAATTTAAAGTTGAGTTGAGGGTTGCATTAAATACACTAAATATACCCCAATTGCATGATTACCCCCACCCAATATTAGCTTTGTTGAATTATTTACTACATGCACCACAAAATTTTCAATGTGATTTACCTAAAGAAAGAAAAAAAGCGCCAGTTCTATATATTACTCTCTTATGAATGCATGGCATTTATTTTTCTCTATGCTCTTATGCTCTTCAATGTTGATCTCACACTGTCAATCACTACAGCACTCAAAACACACTACATTCTAACCAGTTATTTTCTACCCCACCTAAAATCAGTTATACATGGAAACATCTCACGAATATGAGATTGATACAACTTGTGCTGATATTATCCATGCTCTGAGACTCAGATGGTTCAATTCAGATTATGCCCCATGACATGAGCGGGTCCCATTTAGAAACAAACCCTCAAATCGCTGAAACTAGAATGGAACATCAATCAAGTTTGTTATTCAATATAAACATGTTACTGTCAACTAAGAAGAAAATTAATGGAACTTATTCAACTCTGCCAATGTTAATTTGCAAAAATATATATATATAAATGTTGGCAAGCTTCAATAAATTTTATTCAGCGGACAATTAAAAATAATAGTAGTTCATTTAATAAAATGTGTTCATTTGATAAAAATATGTTCACCATTTAATAAAAATATGTAACTTTCAGTTACACGATTTATTTTGACATGTCCCATCTTGGATGGTGCCCATTTCAGTAACACCTTATTATGTCCTGAAATACAAAATATTTTTATTTTCATTTTGATACTATATATATTTTGGTATTATATAAATACATATTTCACAACTAATTAAGAATGACTACAAATATCTCTATTTTTTATTGCAGTCATACAATAATAGAAAAATATTTTTCGGATATTAGAATGATACATCAATTATTTTGAAAAATCAAATCCCATGAAATAAAACCCTCCTGCAAAATGGTCCTGCAATATATTTAAAAACTTTAATATTATATGCATAAATATAACTTATAATACTCTATGTTTAATTTAATACAATTATATAACTTATAATTTAATATTATATGCATACAAATAACTTACGTACTTTATTTATATATGTGCAAATGCACGTGATCCAATACTAGTTTTAAATAAATCCCGTCTATCACTTTTCATCCTTTTATAAATAAATAAAATAGAAAAATGTCATCTTTACAATTCTAAAGGGCGGTTAACGGTTTTTTCTGTAACTATACAGAATATAGGAGATTTCCCTTTTTTTTTTGGGAGTTAAATTCCAATTTAGCTTGAAATACCTCTTCAAAGTTGAAACCTTGCTGGCCACCGGGAGTATTTTTCAGAACCCCTGTTCTGATGATGGTATGGGGGACTGCCGATGCCTTTACCAAATTCTCGTCTTGCTCTGCTAGTTTCCTTGCGTTACTATTCATGACGGCTTGAATGCCACTAGATTCCCTATACACAGACAGCTGAAAACTTCACACATTCACAATATCAATCATTTGATGATTAGTTTGCAGTCCCAAATATACAGAAAATAATGGGAGATACCTGCGATAACAGAATCACGTGCTCTATTCCTTTCCAGCTCTCTATATTACACAAAAATCCTTCCTAGAAATAATGTTCAGGTAATGTTTTGATCGGGACTTTCACACATTGTAGAATTATACAAATAGAAATATGAAAAGAAGCCCGTAGCAATAGAAAAGTGAATAGCTATCTTCAGTTTAGCTTTGTAAGCAACTCTGTCGAAGTTGGCAGAATAAGAAACTATCTAGCACAAAACTAAGGGAGAAATAATAGGCACGGTACAAGTAAAGGGGTAATAACTTACTACCCTTGAGGGATGGTTTAGAGGCATTACCACTTTTAACCTTCCAAAATACCAGAACCCACAGGTAATCGGGCCATTTTAAGCAGATAGCGACGAAGGATGATTTGCGAAATAAACGAAAAAGCAGGTGTTGTATTGTACTACTAAAGGAGAACGTAAAAACTTCTTGTAATTAGGCTAAAACCTCATTTTATTGTAATTATCTGAATGATAATGCAATGCGTGGTAAATCTACTTCCCTTGATATATTAATCGCAACTACATGAAAAACTAAGTAGAGATGTCAACACATACGATTGGGCATATAATTGCACTGACACCTCTTAAAGCCTTCTTCAAAAATATCTTGTCCTTTGTGTCACCAGCCATAGACTTCAAAACAAGTTCAGCATATTAGAGTTAGGAAAGGTAAGTGAGCAGCCAAAACAAATGACATTTTCTAAGATAATGCATTAGTCAACCTCAACATATGTGCCAAATGCTTCACTCGCTACCCGCTTATCCTTCACGAGTGCCTTTACTCGAACTCTTTTGATAATAAGAGAGAGTATGATCATCTGTAGAAGTTAAGGGACCAGAAAGACAATTTTATTCTTAACTTCCTCCCAAGTTACATAAAACAATAGCTGTACACACAGGACAAATGCAATTGAGACAAGACCATATCACGTATATATAGCATCACCTGACCAATCTCATTATCTCCATCGGTTACTAACACTGCATCTCTAACTTCCTCTTCTCCTGTTTCCAAATAAACAAAAGATAGAAATAATGTAGTAATTTGATAAGGGATCAACCAAAAGAAAGTACGTATTTTTTGTTCATAAGACCTTCCGCCTCATCTTCTCTCGATTCATTTCCATCTTTCGGCGAAAGATCAGGTGCCCCGTACCATTTCCTTAACTTTGGACCCCCTTAACAAAATAAATGAAAGATTAAAGAAAAGACACTACTAAATGCATTCCAATATACACATATACAGTACATCAGACAAAAACAGCACGTAGCAATTCATTCTTAAACACAAGTTACACAACAATGAAGAAGATGTGGCATTTGATATATGTTAGATGAACCCTTCTCACAAGAGTGTGTCTAGCTTCCTAATAGACGGACTTCTCTGGGTAACTAGAAAACTTTCAAAACACATCCTAAATAAAATGCGGAAAATCCCCAGGTGAAAAGGAAATCTTCACCACTCATGGCCCCACAAAAGCATGAACAAAATACATCCCAAAAAAACACAGATTGATCCGAATGCTGGTAAGTTCGGATTCTTATTCTTAAAAAACGGAAAACATATGAATAATCATAAGTCTGGATGGACAAAGAGTGGCGACCTTCGATGTAATCCAGGATTTGGTCCATGAAACTGAGCTGTTTCTTCTTGGAAGAGAAACAGGTGAACGAAAAGCGCTTTTCAAAAGCGGAAGATTGTTTGATAATCTTAAACGCACGGTTGCAGTGCGTAGTTGATGACCTGAAGAGGTGGAGAGTTGAAGCTGAACCCGCCATTGATTGGGAATTTGAACAGCTTCGGATTTTCGATATTTGCAATTTGCCACCGGCTTTTCTTATCCGCGCTATATCTGGGGCTATCTCTTGGTTTTGGAGGGAGGGGCAACATAAATAGTATCTTTTTTTATGTTTTTTTTTTTTTTGCACAAATATAATAGGTTAAAAAATTATTCTAAAATTTTAAAATTAGTGAGAAAAATTATTTTAAATTTTATTTACTTTTTTACAAAAAATATATATTATTATATATTTTAGAATAACACATGTTACTTGTGCGACTTACATGTGTTATATTATAGCAATTTTTATAACTTATATCATATAACTACTTTAAATTTAAATATATTAATTGATAAATAATTTTATTTTTCTAATTAATATTAAAAAATAATTTTATTATTATTATAAAGATAAATATAATCTTTTTTATACATACAAGAGAAGATTAATTTGATATATTATATATTTATAACTGATAAAAAACACAAAATTTATTAATTTTTTTAAATATATTTACAATTCAATAATTATAATAAGAAATTATATTAAAATACAATTAATACATGTAACATGACTATAAATACTCAACAATTTATAGATAATTTGAACTTAATTATTTTTAAATTAAAAATAAATTAAAATCTACCTAATCCTAAGAAATAAGTATGTATTTTTGTCACATAAAAATACCGAAGAATGCGAGCCTGCATCACGTTTTGAATTAATATGAGAAGATAGAGGGGTTAATATATAGGGGGACTCCCCACTTACCTTTTGCAATTCCTATTATGATTTTTGGATTTGTAACGGTTCGGGTTGTCGGGCAATTGGCCCACCAAATAAAATTCTCGACGGACACGCACAATAATATTTGCCGATCGTACTTTCACTCGGATCCGGCTTTTGCGGGGCGGTACTAACACCTCAAACCAGAAAGCGCAGACGACACCGTTTGTTCTCCCGATCTGACCGTTTCCCGTAGATCGCCTCCTTTCTCGCTCTCCATAGCTTT
The DNA here is from genome assembly GCA_008636005.1 of Striga asiatica. Taxonomy (NCBI): domain Eukaryota; kingdom Viridiplantae; phylum Streptophyta; class Magnoliopsida; order Lamiales; family Orobanchaceae; genus Striga; species Striga asiatica. Next base: position 1,268,219 of record BKCP01007181.1, on the reverse strand, counting down.
CCCGTGAGCTTTTCTCCTTATACCTGCATGCAATTTTTAGGTCTTTGTATGTTGATTATTGGTTGGATCACAGGGTCTTCGAGGGGAATTTCTTTAGGGTTTTCTTTCTCTGTTTTCCTTGATTGTTTTATGATTGAATCTTCTAGAGGCGCTTATCCTCCGAGGAGTGCCGTAACTGAAAATGAAGATAACGAAATTGCGCCTGCGTCTGTGTTTGGACCATTGCAATACTCGAGTAGCGTTTCTATTCTGTCAATTTTATTTATTTATTTTTGCGTATTTATGCTGTCAGGGTTCATTTGAAACCTTCTGTTTTCAGAAAAGAATATTCATTTGATTTGTCCGTTCCTTATTGTTGTTGTTTGTGGAGATTGTGGTCAAGTTGAAATGGCCTTGGCCGATGTTCTCACTTCATTTGAGCAAATGATTGCGTATTTGACATCAATTTAGTTCCACATTTGAGCCCAGATGCATTTTTGTCAGCAGTGTTATTTTTTTGGTTTTGTAGAGTGGTTCAAGCTATCTTAAAGTTAGATTGAATGATTAATTTGTTTGACTTGTGCCCAGGGTTCCCAATCTGGGGAGCTTCTAATAATTGAAATTCTGCTACCAAAGGGGATTGAATTGTTCACTATCGGTTTTATTGATGATGCAGCACTATATTGTGATCCTGGTAGAGCCTTAATAGCAATCGACAAAATCATTGATTAGTATCTAAGTTGTTGTTGAACCTGTTTTGTTCTGGTAATATGCCTTCAAAAGTCATTATATCTGAGCATATGAAGGACATATGGATATTACTAATTACGAAGTCTGAGGAATGTATGGACATTACTCTGCCTTGCAGATGCATATAGAAGTTAGAAAATACTTTTTTATCTTCCAATGAAATGCTGGATGCTTGAGGATGGTGCACTATTTTGTGATTCTGGTAGGGCCTAAGGAATTTACATTATCACTGATTAGTAGCTAAGGTGTCTATCTTGTTTTGTTGAGGTAGTATGCATTTAAAAGTTATTATATTTAAGCATATGAACTGTGGATATACTAAGTATACGAGGAATCTACGGATATTGCTCTTAGCTTGTATATGTCTTATGTGTATAAGTTTGAAAACACTTCTTATCTTCCAATGAAATGTGGATGCTCATATTAACAGACTTATGAGAAAGGAGATAGATTTGCAAGAAATACTGAATGCTATCATTAACATAAAAAATTAGTCTGTGGTGGCATCAGGATGAATAACATATAAAAGTATTGGCAGGTTGATCGAAGAGAATTTTATAGCCAACGCATTTTCATTCTTTTCTTTTTGTTCTTTCCTTTCCTTTCCTTTCCTTTTTCCTCGTCAACGTTCTTACCCTCTCTGTTTGTGGAAAATGTTGTGATAATTGATTCATCTTTTAGAACTCTTTTGAGTTAGTCTACCTTTATATATTCCTATTTTCGACTTGCCGCAAGAATTTGACAAACAATGAAGATTTCTTTGCATGCAATGAATGTACGGTGCACATCCTGAGATAGTCATGCATAAGGTCAATGAAAACTTATTTTCTATTCTAAATTTTGTTGCAATGGTGTCAAGTGTCACTGTTTATCAATCTAATTTCTTGATAGTTCTGACTTTGTGGCATATTTTGAATTCTTTTTTTTGCTGAACATTTATCGCAGTTAATTTTGGCATGGTTCGAGTGGTTGTTAGACATTTATGGCAATATATATAAACCTTTCAATTTTTATGGTTTTGTAGATATGTAGTAATTCCCAATTCCTATTTTCAAGTTTTAAAGAACATTTGTTTCATCAATGCTTAATGCTTTATGGTTCGTTGAGTGCCTAACTTGGGCTGTTTGTTACCTGGAACCCTACGTGAACTAATAATATTATGGAATTTCTGTTTGGTTTTCCAAATGTGGTTGCTGGGTCTAGTCTGTAGATGCCCACAACCATTTTTTAGCCCACTTGCCACAAAATAAGCACAAGGGGTAATGGCATCTGAGTGCAGTGGCTTGTAATCTTTTGTTTTGTTATGGGAAGCTTTCCTCGTAGGAAGTCATGAATGTCATATTGCCTTCAGTTTCACATCATTGCCCTTTGTAATTGAGTTTTGGTTGTTAACAGGTATACTGTCTGTACTTGAGCTCTCTTTTAGGAGATGAACATGCAGCAAGTTGTGCAACCCAGATCTTCTAATGGATTTGGCCGTCGTAAAGTTGAAAGAGATGCAGCATCTAGGTTTGATAGTAAATTTCAGTCTGGAAAAACAAATTCTAGCTGGACCAGCTTTGGTAAGGGCTTACATGTTGCTACAGTATACTATTTTATCAATCTGTTATTTCTATATTCTAACTTAAAACAATTTTAGGTAAAGGAGGGGGGCTTGAATCACCTTCAGGTGATCGTTTAATATATGTTACTACATGCCTCATTGGACAGCAAGTTGAAGTTCAGGTGCAGGATGGGTCTGTTATTTCTGGAGTATTTCATGCGACAAATGCAGAGGATTTTGGTATGTTGAATGATCGATGGTGCTTGCACAAGTTTATTAACCCTTGCATGTGGAATTGGAAATTTCATTGTTAACACCATCATTGCTCTTATAGTTATTATTATCAATTTGTTTGTTGCATTTTTATTGTTCATGAGAATTGGCTACTTTGTGCAGGAATTGTTTTGAAAATGGCTCATGTAATTAAAGATGGTTCTCAAGGACAGAAGAGTCTTTCAGATTGTCCCAGCAAGCATCCTGCTAGGACTTTTATTGTACCAGCTAAGGATCTTGTACAAGTGATAGCAAAGGTCTTGTTCATTTCTGTCATACAGCTAATTATTAAAATTTCTTATTGATGCTGGATCGGACTGCTAAACTAACGATATATAAATGCTGTCCCATGAGATGGGTTTTTGTGGCATCTTTTATCTTATTTTGTTAAGCAGGAATTTGGAAATTGTGATTTGTTTGGCTGCTCTTTACTCGTAACTGTGCATAACTTTTTCTTTCTAATTTCGGAATAGGAAGTGTCTTTATCAAGGGCTGGATTAACAAATGAGCTCCAGAATGAAAGGCAGCAAGAGCTTATGACAGATTCCTGCATATCACAATCTAGGCATGTAGAAGTGGGGAGAGAATTGGAGCCTTGGGTCCCTGACGAAAGTGATCCCGGTTGTCCGGAATTGGATAACATATTTGATGGGCATTGGAATAGGTTTGGAAATCACCTTGCTTCGTGAATTTATAGATTCAGAAATGACTCTTAGTATAAATGACCATTTGAGATAATATATGTTAAACTTTTCTTTTATTTGTTTCTTCATATAGAATTTGCTTCTGCATGCATAAGTAGTTTAGTGATGCCCACTTCGTTGAAGAATCAAGTTTTCCATGAAAGAGTCCCCTAAGTTGATTCTTGTTATTCCCTTTTATGTAATTGTGTTCCTGATGTGATACGTGTATGTAATTAGCAGAGGCTGGGATCAGTTTGAAGCAAATGCCACATTATTTGGAGTTAAGAGCACCTTCAATGAGGAACTTTACACAACAAAGCTTGAGAGAGGCCCTCAGATGAGAGAATTGGAAAGGGAAGCTACAAGGTTAGCCAGAGAGATTGAGGGTGAGGAAACTCTTGATCTTCATTTAGCTGAGGTGAGACTGGGACTTGGCTACCTTTCTTTCTTTTTTCAGGGTTTTTGGGCTGTGTTCTGTTTCCGTTTAGTTTTTCTTTTCCTGTTCCCTTTACCCCGATATTATTATTTGATAGGAGAGAGGTATTCAACTTGATGAAAATCTTGAAATCGATGAAGAAACTCGGTTCTCCTCGGTCCGACGGAAAGTCGATGATAGTGGTTATGATGAGATTGAGAACATTTTGCTGGATTCTCGGAATGATGAAACATTTGGAGATGCCTCCAGTGCCGTTGTTGGCAAACCTCCAATTGACACGATTGTGGGGAAAACCAAAGATGGAACTCAAGCATCATCAAGATCTTCATTGATGGTATTTTTATTCCATTAAAATAGATTTTCATGCCAAAGTTGATGACCATATAGTCATTGGCCTACTTTAGGTGTTTGTTTGTGGTTACTTTCTAACTGCTGTTTTCTGCTATTTTAAAAATGGGTTAGTATGTTCAAAGAGGAGGGTGATTGAAGTAGTTTAACCAGACGCCAAATTTTGTCCCACTATGGATAAAATGAATATATAAAGCATGATGGTGAAATTCTTTGAAGTGTTTTTGTCCATATTTTCTCCCATCTTTATCGCGTGCTTGTTCTGTCTGATTTTTGCTTCATCTTTCATTGTAATTTTCATTTCTCTGATTGGAAAGTAAACAAATGGCAATCTAATGAGTTATGACATACTTAGATTTACATGTAAAGGGATTAGTGAACTGAACGGGCACATTGGAGATGCTTTTATGGTGTGACCTATCGTTATGTTTGCTGGGTCTTTATCCAGTTCTATAATATTCTTCTCCGTTAGCATATGTATATCAAATTTAACAATCAGATGTAATTCATATTTATTCCTTGATGATAGCATGCACTAATTGATTCTTTACCCCCTGGCCTTCTATGGATAATGGACCTATGGGTTTCCCCTAACATCCGTGTTTCTTGCTGTAGGGAGAAATGCCAACTTCTTTAGCTGAGAAGAACAGGGACTCCTATCGTTCAGATTCTGAGTATCATGGTCAGAAGCTGTTAACCGATCCGCTTTCTAATCAATCTCTGAATGATGCAAGCAGGTTTATATTCTATCTTCTGAAGTCTCATGTCTGGTTCTGTCAGGAGAACTTTCGAAACGTTAATATTCCATCTTAGTTTCGAGATGATGATATTTTCTATTTCTAGCTATTATCTATTGATTCAAGAATCCCACCAAGTTGCTAAGTGGGCGTATTTTCATTCAGGGATCATGATAACCAATCTGTTGGACATGCAGAAAGTAGTTGCAGTGGGGATAAGGAAAAGTTGGTCAGTATATGCTTACTCCTTGAAAGTTGGCTCCTATTTTTACTGTAACAATTCTTCTTCATCATCATTTTATTGATTTATTTGTTTAATTTTTCAGGTACATGATCAGAATGGAGCATCAAAATCTGAGGGTTGGTCAATTTTCTTTCTTTCTTTTGTTTTTTTTTTTATTTGTCGATTTGTGATGGTTATATTTTGCCTGATAATCCTTGTGTTAATTCGAATGATTTTGTCCGAGATGACATTTCCACCCAGTTTCTTTGCATTTTAAAGTTGGGCATGGTGCTTTATTTTTCTGTTATTTTTTTTTTCATTTTGTTTTTGTCTGAGCAGGTTTTCTAGAATTCTGGAAGTGAGGTGGTTAAATGATACACTCTGAATTGTTTTTTATCATTTTGACGATATTATTAGCTATAATGTTTTCTTATTTCTTGAAATTGGCAAACTTATTTCCTGTTTTCAAAGCTTCTTTTTCAGAACATATAGAACAAAAAAAGAAAAAAGTACAAAAGAAAAGAAAACCTTTTCATTCCCCTTTGATATATAGGATTTTAAGCCTTGATTTTCTTAGTGCACTATATTGGTAGGTTTTTGCTATAAATACATAAGGCCATTTGACAATTAGGAAGTTATGATGTATAAAAATGAATTATTCTAGTTTCTCTCTCATCTCTGAGTCCTCCCCTTCTTCTTTGGAGTTTGCACTTGCTTGAAATGTGTATTACCAGATACGATTTATCCCAGGTCATATTACAGACCTACTCAGTCTTTATTTTACTATGATTGGCGCATTAGAGCATCTCCAATGCTCAACTTTCAACATTAATTAAATTTGAACACATGTCAATCAATGGATTAATGTTTAATCTACATGAACTGACTGTTAAAAGAATAGGACTTTCACTTGAATTGTTAACTCCAATGCATCCATTCAACAACCATACAATTTGTATATGTGGATGTATTCATTTATTAATAGAGTAAAAGAGTATATTAAAAAAAACCACAAATTCCAATAATTATATGCATGATGTTATTTTTTGTTGATTCAGTTAATTTTTATTTATATCATCAAATTTATAAAATTATTATTTATTCAATAATTACTCAGTTACAGTATGTATAATCATACAATAAATATTTTTTTAATCGGTTCAAAATAAAACCACAAAATATTAAAATCGCAAGAACTCAACAAACAAATATCATGAATATAATATTTTACTTTTCAGGACAATATTATTGATATTTAAAAAATAAAAAAATAGTTGTAACTCATCAAAAAATTTTATTGTATTCAAATAAATTCTCAAATTTTTTCTTGGATAAATCTAAGGGTGGGATTTTTTCAAGTTTATGATAAGCTCAAAATTTGTGTCAAATAATTATCAAAATGGTGAGTCATCATGTTAGAAAGAATGTGTGAAATTAGAAAGTGAGCTTGATAATGTTAACATTAATTTTTTACACATAAGCATGAAAGGACCCATAATCTAATACATTAGAGGATAAATTATTCACACACTTTCTATCTAGATGAGGTGGATAATTTTTTACTCTTTCAAAAGAATGCATTAGAGATGCTCTTATGTCTGCTCTTTCATGCTTTTGCCATTATGTAGAATCTATTTTCCTAGTTTTGTGTCATTATTTTCATGGTTACTCAATCTGACATCAATAGTAACTATATTGCTAGCAGATTCAGATTCATTGCTAAGATTAAAGAAGGAAAGCTCTGATAAAGTTTCCCTGTCTCCAAATGCCACTGCATTCGATCCCGCAAATGCATCCAAAGGTCAGGAAAAGGCAAGCTCTTTTAATGAGCCTTCAGAGAGTACATTGCCGCCAAAAACGTCAGTGGCAGCTGGTTCTCTTACTCGGCCTGGTAGTTCGGCCTCTTCTACATCTGACCGTGGGGGTCCCACTTCAACTTCTGCTGGCCGAGGATTGTCCTCTAGCTCGTCTGTTGGTTCATTGTCCTCAGAGAAGTCTTCCCTGAATCCACACGCTAAGGTAGGCAAGGAAACAGATACATCCCTTCTTTTAGTGGCTTTTGTAATGACTCCTATATTTTTGGATAATATGATGCTACCTTGAACTTCAGCCTAATTATGAGAACTTACTGATATCTTTCAAGCACAGATATCCTCTTAGATTGTCCCCCTTGAAGATTGCATTTTACCTAACAAGTCCCCTGTCTTGGGGATGTAATTTGAAAAAAAAGAAAAAAAAAAAGAAAAAGGAACTAATGTGGTGGGGGTTATTTGTGGTTTCGGTGAAATTTTATTGGAAGGCCTAACTTTTAGTAATTGTATTAATCTAAGGCCTGAATTTTGTACTTTTTCAATAGAAGGCTTATATTTTAGGTTATTCTCACTTTAAGGCTTACATTTTAGTTAGCTTTCCATTATAAGGCCCAACTAACTTTACCTTTTCTTATAAATATGTAGAACAACTATTATGTGAATAAAATTATTATTATTATTATTGTTATTTTGTAATTTATATTTTGCATACTTATAAATAAATATCTTTAGTAAAATTATATTAATAAAGATTAATTTTAACTTTTCTTTTTGGAAGCAAAAGTTGATACTATGTCATTGCTTGTTGAAAATGATATATTTTTGTAGATTGCATTTATATATTATTTTTTAGTTTTATTACATATTTATATTATTAATAAAAATAATATTTCCATTACATATTTTTTTAATTCACTTATAATTTTTTTAAATTATTCATGATTAAACTTTTGCATAAATATAATTTATATAGTTTCGCTATATTATTAAGTAAATATTACTAAAGATATTTATTATAAGTATGTAAAATATAAACTAAATAAAAAATTATTTTTGTTCACATAACTATATTATAAAATAAAGTTAATTGGTTCACATATTTATATCAAAATATAAAGTTAATTGGGCCTTACAATGGAAAGTTAGTTAAAAAGTGAGCCTTAAATTGAGAATATCCTAAAATATAGGTCTTCTATTGAAAAAGAATAAAATTCAAGCCTTAAATTGATACAATATCAAAAAGTTGAGCCTTCTAATGGAATTTCCCCTTGTGGTTTCTGAAAATTATTGCTTTTTCCCTTTTGTTACTATCCTAAATCATTAACATAGTTTTTATAGTTATATCTAAATTTTTTATAATTAGAATTCAACAGGGACACGCTGAACAAATTTGTTCTGCAGCCAGTCTATTGCCTGTTATGCTAAATTTTGTATTCAACCACTGGATTGTATGACAGGAATTTAAATTAAACCCGAATGCGAAAAGTTTTGTCCCATCTCATGCACCTGTGAGGCCTTCTTCTCCTGTTGCTGATGGTTCTTTCTATTATCCAGCTAATGTGCCATCTATGACACAGATGCATGGAATGCCTGTTGGTATTGGGGTGAGTATGAATTCTTTTCTTTTTTATCAGTTTTCATTCGCAAAAGATATCCATTATATCATGTAACATGCGAGTAATATGGTTTGACTCCTTGCATATTGAACTCTTTTTTCTGTCGTAAAATGTGGTATTGGTATAATGGTATTTGATATATGTGTTATCTGGGTTCTATTTTTACTTATGAAAAAATATTGCAATTTCTAACTATTGTTGTATCGTCAACTGGAAAGGAGTGAAAGGAGGAGAAAAATTAGAAGCTAGTTAATTGTAACTGTTTTGTTACTTCCCAATCAATCAATCAACAAGCGATTAAAATCCTACTAAGTGGGGTCGGCTATGTGGATCACATGTCGCCATCGTGCTCGATCAAAGCACTTTATTGTTACTGCCCAATGAGGGGTCAAAATGTTTAGATCCTCCCATCCCCTGTATTCTTCAAGATCATTTTGTTGAAGCTATATTTCTCTTGCTCTTTATTGAAAGTTGTCTTTATTCATGGGGGCAAATATATGAGTTGCCCTTTAGATTTGCTTAATTACACTTGAAACCAGAAAGAAAAAGAAGAAAAGCAGACATGCCATTCAAAATATAAGCCCCACCTTAATATATGACAACAGCTTTTTTATATTTGTATCTCCTTAACAAATGTGCTGTACGAAGGATTTCATCGTGAAATAGAAGTAAATATCAATGGGATAGTTGTAATTTTGAAATCTAACTGTTTCTTTTTCCCTTTTGATGTGTAATTGGATTTGACATCTTGGGTGTTTGTGTAATATAAATTTATGTGTTGACAATTTTTTTGTTTTTTCCTTTTTCTATTCAGATGGGACCTTCTTTCGCTCAACAGCCTGTGGTATTCAATCCACAGGCACAAATGCCACAGCCGTATTATCATCCAAACGGACCTCAGGTTTCTAGTGTTTAGCACTGAAATTTTTGCCAGAATATTTCACTAATTTTATATATATTTCTATGGAAGCTTTTAATTGGGTGTTTATGCAGTATGGGCAGCAGATGATAATGGGGCAGCCTCGGCCAGTTTTGTACATGCCAGCATATCCCACTGTAAGATACTCTCTCTTCTTTCTGCTTATTTGTGAGTAATTTTGTTTGGTTAGATTTTAAGCACACCATTTGAGGAGTTCAATAAAAACAATTCAAATGTGTGAGCTATAAGCAGAGATATTGAGAGTGCGAAAATGTAGGTCTAGATTTGGAAGTTCGTGCTTGGTCGTATTCTTGTAGTAAACCAGTGGCTGGGTAGATAATTAAATGTGAGAATGTGGGAAATGGCTAAATATGGTAGTAAAAGTGTTGAAATGCATTTTGCAGTTTTGACATTTAATTAACTCTTCCATATGGTTATTAATTGCAAACAATTCTCTTGAGGTTCGGTCTTATTACAATCTCTTTTTCCTTTCTCTGTGTCTCGTGATTTGACCCTTGTAATGTTTCTAAGCATGTTCCTTGATATGCTTTGTCCATGTGTCAACTGTGAGGCTAACTTTTCTTTTTTCCTTTGTTTCTTTTCTTTTCATTTTTCCCCACTTTCAGGAAATGCCTTACAAAGGGAGGGATTTTTGACCAAATCCAGAAATTGTCCACCTTTGCTCAGCTGTGCGTGCCGACAGCAGATTTGTTGAAATTAGTTAACGTGAATTGATATAGTCGACCAGTTCTTTTTCTGGAATATTAAAACCGTTTTAACGTTTACTTCTTCAAGCTCTTTTCTTTCTCTTTTCTGCACCTTTTTTTCCAGCCTCTTNATGTTAGCTTATTACGATGTGGAGCTACAACGATCCTTATTTAATAAAAATTCTCCATACCCGCACCTCTCATCCAGTCATCCTTGCGACCGGGTCTGATTTTGCTGTTTGGTGGAGAAATGATAGTCTCACGTCATCATGTTATAAACTGGACGATAATATGTTGGTTTTGCCCTCAAAACAAAGTTGTGGCGAATAAGTCTAGGGGAAATGTTTCCCTAACCACGGTGGGCACATGTTAATATGTTCACTGTTTCTGTGGCATGCATACATTGGTGATGTATTTTTTTAATATATTAACATCACCAATGTGCGCATGCCACATAAACGGTGGGCATATTAATATGTGTTCACCGTGGGTAGGGGAGCATTTCCAATAAGTCTATATATATATGTATAGGATTAGATCAAATGAGTCTACTCTTTAAAACAAGTACGTGAGTTTCAATTATAACTATTAATTTGGTGTGGATCTCATATTAATCAATTAAAATACACATTAGTTATATAATAAAAAATATTAATTATTATATTTAAATTAATTATATAATTAATAAATTAATTTGCGTTGGAGGTCGGCTACATACTATAGCTATTGACCGGCGGTGAGAGATCGTTGACTGGCGGTTGTTGGTCGAACGGAGCCACCGGAACTGCTGGAGCCCCCACTTGCGGCTGCCGGTGTTGCTGCTACTTCTTCTGATCTGATTTCGACCGTTCTTCATTGACCCCATCGTCCCCTCTGCTGCCAGGCTGGTGTCCTGTGGCCGCCCGAAGTAGGCGAGGCCTCCTTGTGGCTACGTCTCACCTGTAGCGGAGGAGGGTGGTGGTGTTGGCGTACGTGAAGCTGACGCGATTGGAGTTGGTGAAGAAGATGCGAAGGTCGAGGGTGACATTGAGGCGGAGCTGGAGCTTGGAAAAGTCGACAGAGAAGTCGAGATTGTCGAGGGAGACGGAATCGGCGGAGGTGAGGGGCCGCTTGACCGTGAAGACGGTGAGCCCTAGGCTTAGGAACAACAGGCCTAGCCCTAATATTATCGTGGCACACACGGGCAAATGCATTTGCATTTGGCCGATTTCGATTTTCTGGCCATTGGCGGCAGCGTCAGCGTATCCTCCGACTTGGTTGGTCGCAACGACGACGACGGCTCAACTTCAACATCTGGGGACTAAGCGTGGGCCGATGTCTCACATTGTCATTTTAAATTAATTTGGCGGATGGAGAAAAAATAATTTTGGATATAACAACAGAAATACTACAAAATAAATTTGAGAATTATTTTTTTATTACAAAATGATTTTGAAATGAATTTTTTGATTATACAAGCATTATTAATAAGTAGAGATGTTAAAGAATTGAATAAATGACTAATAGAGGCTAGTACTGACTAGCATTCGAAACAAAATTTTATGCCCATATGCTAATAAAAATGTTGTAAGAAATGAAATATTCATATTTTCATTTGTAAAAGTTTTAATATTCAAGTTTGAACAAATTTCAATAACTGAATAGAGCGAAGGATAGGAATATTACTTTTATGTAGTCTCTCATTATTTTGCAGGTTGATCGACATCTGTCTCTCCTCACAGCTCTGGGCAAACTCACGCCAAGAGGCACATTTTTCACCCAGACGACAACCCTCTCCGCCTTCGTACTCTTGTGCGAATGGACCAACTTGGCTACCTCTTTTTCATATTTTAGTTGCCTGTTTTGTATATTTCTTTTTTTTTTTGGTGGCCCACTTTATAGTGCAGACTGTTCGCTTTGGC
>BKCP01007181.1:1230268-1256160 GCA_008636005.1 Striga asiatica | reverse complement strand
TTATTTTAACTATAGACACGCCTAGGAGTTTAATTTGATTACAGAACTATAGACAAGCCTAAGAGTTTAACTTGATTATACTAGGCCAGCCAACCTTAAGTTATCCAAGGTAGTTATGTGCCATCAGTAATCAGAATTATGAAAGTAGACGATTGATCCACCCTCTTTAAAGAACAACCGACCGATTTGTCACGACCAATATGAAGACACACATTCAAATAAGTGCATTATAAACTATTTAGTCCGAAAATTCTTTACTCAGTGTGTCTTTCGTTCATTTGACCACTCAACATTTTAAATAAAATAAAATAAAATTTGACAACTAGAGATTAGATCCAATGCATCATTGATCAACTAATGTGTAGTAGGAGTCATTGCTAATTAAAAAATATTCTATTTCTGAATTGGTTCGAAACTCAGGAGTATTTCAAAATTAGTGGATCACAATTTTGACGGTTACAGAAAACTTAGAGTACTAAGTATTACATCAACTCCTCTTACTATGGCAAAATCAAAATATACAAAGTGATGAATCGTTCGATCTAAGTTGTGTTTTGAATTTAAGTGTTCACGAACAAAGCTTGAGTTTGTGTGTAAGCTCAGGTTCGGGTGGAGCTAAAATAATTTATATATTGAATTGATAGTTTAGGATGCACAATGTTGGAATGTAAGCTATTAAATAATCTTTACACAACCGTAAAATCATCTAACCAAACCGTTAAAACCATGAAATATCCAAGAAATCAGTGAGTTAATTGTCATCATTAGGTATCCACTAATTGCAAATAGGACCATAATTTCTCAGATTATTCAAGCGGGCCGGCAGGATGAAAATATGAAATAGAAGAGGGGCCTATGTAGAAATATTGAATGATTTTGGGGATTTGTCGGACACATGACCCAATTCTCAAATATAGTTAACCCGTCCATCTTCGTCAGATTCAAATCCGCTTCTCTCTCTCTCTCTCTTAAATAATCATTTCTCCATTTTATTTATATCCTACTCCTAAACCTCCACAGACATTGTTCCCGGGATTCTTTGGTGTTTAGCAAAATTGAGCTCCAGATAACAGAAAGCAAAATCAATGGAGGCCGGATACAATCCTAGAACTGTTGAAGAAGTTTTTAGGGATTTTAAGGGTCGAAGAGCTGGAATTGTCAAAGCCCTTACTACAGGTTCTCTTCCTCTTCTTCTCCATTTTTTTCTTTCTCCGTTGCTGGTCATTTTCTGTCTGTTCTATTTTAGTTCTCGTTTCTTATTTCTTAACATGTGGCCTTTTGTTTTGCAGATGTTGAAGAATTTTACCAGCAGTGCGATCCTGGTATTCTTCATATATATATTAGCACTACTCTTGTTTTCTGTTCATGAGTTTGTTTGCTCCTAATTTTTGTTATTTGTGATTTTCGGTAAATGTTTGAAGTTCATTCCATAGTAATTAAGAGAAATAGTGTTTAAAAATTTTCCTCTTTAGACTAAGCATTTTTTACGATATATTTAGGATGAACCAAGTTCGTTAAGATTTTAAATTGTAAGGATACTACTTTTATTTTTTTGTATTATTTGCTTATCAGTTTTGGCTTTCTTATTTATTGAGTGAATAATTTGAACAAGAGCAACGCAAATTTATTTGTATGCCAAAATAGTGTCTTGCGTGTAAGGATTATAATATGCAAAGCAGGTAATAGGGCATTTATTACCCATCGTCGACTGTCATCGTGTGGGTCCTTTATTACGAGTCTTAGCTGCAAAATTGAACGCTTAAACTTAGTTGCATTGTATTTAGTGTGATTCGTTGCATGTTTTTTGGAGTTGATATAATGAGCTGTAACGTGTACCATTTCGCTATCTCGTATTTACAACTTTTGAATTGTTTTTTTGTTAAAAAAATATCTTGTTTAGTTTGGCACTTATTTAAATTTAAAATTTGAGCATCATTATCTTCGCTAATTGGTATTTTTAATATGCTTAGGGGAGTACAATGTATATTTACTTGTCAAGGCCAATGAAACAGACAAGTACACAACTATATGTGCACCTACTTTGTCCCATTTTTCTATATCTTATTCGTATTAAATCGTCTGGGACAAACCGATGTTTCCTTTTCTATTCCTTGTCAAGATTATGTTGTAGGGTGACGAGTCTGGCATCTAGGTTGGTGGTTGAGAAATTTACCTGGAATTTGATTCCTTTGTAGTTTTGGGTGAACACACACATATATATATATGCCCATTGGATGCCACTAGGTTTGCTGTCTTATTGGAACATTTGACAACGGTTGTGTTGGCAGTTATACTTTTTGTCCTATCTTCCATAGAGGTCGAAAGTTGTTTCTAGCATTTGGAGATATCGTGCCATAGTGAATGTCACACAGGTCTTAGTTTTGTTTGGGCAAAGAATGTTGGAGATATTGCACTTATATGCAGATTACTGTTCTTGAGAAATTTGTATAACATATTAACATGTTGCGTTACGATAACCATTTATGTTTGACAGATAAGCTTAATGCTCTATGATTTAGTTAACAAACAATACTCAAAGTCTTTTTGTAGAAGTCTATATCTTTAGTGTAAATTGCCTTTGTTCGGTTAGATCATCCTTGTTTAAGTATGTTTTTCCTCACCATACTCTAAGCATGTTTCCTTTTTCATATTGGTTAGCTCTCTGGCAATAAATCTATGAGTTGGAACTTTTTAATTGTTTTAAGATATAACATATAAGATGTATTGAACCTCCGTATTAACTTATTCATAATTGTTTGGGTTGCAGAGAAAGAGAATCTATGCTTGTATGGATTTCCTAGCGAGCAATGGGAGGTGAATTTGCCAGCTGAGGAAGTACCTCCTGAACTCCCTGAGCCTGCTCTGGGCATCAACTTTGCTAGAGACGGAATGCAAGAAAAGGACTGGCTATCACTAGTTGCTGTCCACAGTGATACTTGGCTGCTTGCTGTTGCCTTCTATTTTGGTGCTAGATTTAAATTTGATAAAACTGACAGGTAGATTTATTTTTTTTTTTTTTTTCTCACTTCTTTCACAATTTACATTTCTTAGTGTCGCTATTTGTTGTACAAGCCTGTATTACTGAGTATTTTCGTGAACACACCCACACATGGATAAAGAAAAATGATAATAATAATTTTAAAAGACAATACTACAAGTGTGTTGATTTTTTATCTTCAAGTTTGTGTGTAATATGTAAAAACAAATGGTCACACTGTCACAGGAAAAAAATTGCATTTTGTATGACTTTGTTTGTGGTTAGTTTTAGGGAGGTTTGTTGGTTTTGGATTCCTGTTCATTGAAACCAACTAGTCAACTATGCAGATGCATATGATTCATGCCCTTTTCTTTTACCTGATATTGTTGATACCTTTCCACGTGTAGCTTGCTTGAACTTATGTTGAAGTTTTGTACTTGTATAATGGCCTTTGCATTTGGTGCAGGAAGCGACTATTCAACATGATCAATGACCTCCCTACTGTGTTTGAAGTCGTGACTGGTGCAGCCAAGAAGCAGCAGAAAGAGAAATCTTCAGTCTCAAATCACAGTAGCAGCAAGTCTAAGTCGAACTCCAAATCAGTATGGAAAATGGGTTCTCAGTTGGTTATTTTATTTTTTATGCCACTTATCCCCTTTATTTCTCGCAGAATAACTTTCCACTTAGCAATCAATCTAAATCTGATCCAATATCTTATTTTCTATTTCTTTTCTTTTTTTTAAACAAAATATTAATTTAAATTCGATATACCAAATTGACAAATATCAATTTTATAAAGTAATACCCGATAGAGAACCTGTGTGTTTGTTATATCTTAAAGGGGTATACTTGTATTTGTGAAACTAAACATTGTATTTATTAAGGATAATAGAAAAAAAAACTGGGGTTTGGCTAATTATGAAAAACTCGGGAATTTTCACAACTACAAAAAAGTTACATCCAATTCTCCAAAGTTTCTCCATTTGTGTGTCACTGAAAAGAATAAACATTGCAATTAGGCTATGCATCAATGATAGTTTCTTTTCATCATCCTTTTTTCTTATTTTACTGTCACTAGCGAGCATCTGAAACTCAGCCAAAGATTCCAAAGCAGCCACAGCCGAAAGACGAGGATGAGGACTTGGATGAACACGAGGAAGAAGAAAACGAGGAAGAGGAAGAAGAGGATGAGCATGGGGACACATTGTGCGGCGCTTGTGGGGACAACTATGCTTCGGACGACACTTTCTGGATATGCTGTGACATATGCGAGAAGTGGTTTCACGGCAAGTGTGTCAAAATTACCCCTGCAAGGGCTGAGCACATCAAGCAGTACAAATGCCCCTCATGCAGCACCAACAAGAGGGCACGCCCGTAAATGTTTGTGGCGAAAAAAGAAAGAGCTCGATTTTTATTCGTCCTGGCCAATTAGGTTTATTGTTTCTTGTTTGACGTGTTGCGTATGGTTAACTAGTGTTGAAAACTGTGAATGGATATGGATAATTATGGTCGGGTTTGGTTTTGACTGTTTTGGTGGTACAGTTGGTATTTGTTTGTTTAGTTGGACTACATTTCGTTTCTCTTTTCAAATAGGTGTTCTTTCTTTTTCATGATCTGGTTCAAAATTATATATTTTGCTTTTTGTTGAAATGCATTGTAGTGATGTGTGGCATGTTAGAAGTGCTTGCAAATTTTCTGGGATAAGCAAATCAGTTTAATCTATTTGGCTGCTTGTTTTGTATATTCGTGATTCAGTTTGCAGATTAGTTCTGGTACGCAAAACACTCCGACCGGCTTGAAATCGGTTCGCCTTTCTCTTCCTCGCCGGTAGAACGCCGCGCACTTGCACAGAATTCTCACACCGGAAGGGTTTTCCGGTGAAGAGTCTCTGATGCTTAAGTCAGTATATGTTTGTTCAATTTTCAAAGTAAAGAATGGATAAATCGTAAGTTCCACAAGAAAAGACCCACTCCTATATATATAGGAGCGAGATACTTGCCCTAGGAGCTGCCCGGATTTTGGTGAGCTGTCCTACCCGCGCTGCTCATCCGTACACACACAGTGTGCGTGTGTCAGAGATGTCAGAGGTGGTTATCGCCACTATTGCTATGCACCAATGCACTCTCGCCACGTGTCTCTCTGAGTGGAGGGAGATTATTCTTCTGCGCTTGTCGTTAGGATCTTCTAACGCCACCCACGCTCGCGTTCAAGCCACGCTCTCGACTGCTCTTCACCTGTTGAGTGCTCGATCTAATCGAGCCCCCATCGCTAAGTCGATCCTCGACCAGTTCTGCTATTCTGCTCGATCTCTTCCCTTTTGGTCGATCATCCGTCGACCAATGCGGTTTTCTCTACTTCGAACTTGCCTGACCGATGTGGTAGACCGGTCTATTCTTTAGTTATATTATATCCCATATCAAGTTCCGAACAATGTCACTAATAAAAAGCAGCGTTCTTGTTAAACAATCTGTTTCATCAAATGCTAAACGTTTCAGGCAGAATGTATTGTTTTTTTCTGGTGCATATTGCGACTCAAAACGAACCCGCAATAAGGGTAACATAAGCTCCCAAGTCGATAGGCAATGAGGGCAAAACTAGAGACAAATTTGTGGAAGTTGCAACTCCTTTCATTTCTCGTTTCTCATACGTGTATGCCATGCATGAAACTATCATACAGAACAATTCCAAGTCCACGAGAAAAACGAATGGGCGTGTTCATGTGACAGATGAAAAGAAATTCTACTGCCGAATAAAAATGCACAAACATAGAAAAAAAAAACAAAAACAAAAACAAAATAACGACACATTTGCACGTTCAAGGCTTGGTCTTGAACTTCCTTCTGGACTTCAAATCGACCACGATTACAGAAATATTATCTCGGGTCCCTTCTTGAAGGGCGAGGTTGCATAGGTACTCGGCCGCGTCCTGCGCCGCAGGATCCACCCCTTGGCCTCGGTTTTGTAATGGATTTGTGCCGTTCTTTTTATGCCAGATTAGGATGCGTTTTCTTGCCACTTGGCATGCTTCCTCATTTGACATCACGTCCCACAGGCCGTCAGTGGCTAGGACGAGGCACTCGTCTTCTTTGGCCCGTGGCACAAGCATCACCTCTGGGTCGGGTATAATCCAGGGCTTCATATATTTGTCTCCTGAGGAAAAAAAAAATAAAAAAATGAGCAGTGTTCAAAGGTTTAGTTTGCATTATACCATAAACACTGTGGTGAGTTCACACCCATNAAAAAAAAAACAAAAAACAAAAAACGAATTGGCTGAACAAAATGAATGTCAAGGAGGTACTCATAGTACACTAAGGGAGAAATAAAATTCAATTTTTTTTTTGTTCTTTATCTCCTATAATTTGGCTGGAAACCTGGAAAACGGGTTCAGTTAAAGGGTTGAGAAAGGCAAAATCGAGGAACAGGAAACACTCCAGTCTGAAAATAACCAGATCACCTTCACACGCGCATGATGAACATAATGCATGTTTACAGCCACAACATTATGCCTATACATACATAATAATAAAGCAAAAACCTACCAATAGACCTCGACATTGCAAGGACACCAAGAACTCGAAGTCCGTTCCACTGCATGATCATCCCACCACAACCCACGATCCTATCATATTCATCCTCCCTCGTTGGCTGCAAAATTGTTCAAAATACAACACAAACAACAATATTTAGCTAAAATACGAGCCTCAATAGAGATCAATAGACCAAAATTCCAATTACTTTCCAAATTTCTCGAATAGCTATTACAAATGAGTTCCCCAAGAAAGATGAATTAGGTCCTTGGTAATTAGAGTAAACCGTGAGTGCATCTTTTCTAATTAGTGGTGACAGAGAAAAGAAAAAAAAAAATCAGCTCACTTTGTGATCGACGGATAATGGGATAGCTTCTTTACCACGGTAAAGGACAGCCCTTGAATCCCCGCAGTTGGCAACTATGATATGAGACGAACACACAACTGCAACAACAGCCGTTGATCCAACAGTTTGGGGTGCAATTGGATCATTGATCCCATCTCCTACTATTTCTTCATCGACTTTCAGAAAGCAGCTCTTGAACACTTCTTCCCACTGTGCCTGCCTAGTGTTCTTCATTCCATTCGCTGTTTCGTTTTCATGATTTTTTAACTCCTCAGCCAAAGCCCCATGAAGACGGTCTCGACAGTAATCTGCAACCTATGAAAATGAATAATTGAGAACAAGTTAGCTGTTGCAAAAACATATTTTAAAGACTCGTAAGAAAAAATGAACTTAGAGATTTTGGTCTAGCTAAAAATTTCCGACAAATCTCTCGGAGATATAAAGGCTATGTTTGGTTAAAAAATAAGCTAGCTTATAGCTCATTTGATTAGCTTATAAGCTTTCTGTATTCAAATAAACTTCATTTGGTATGAGTAGCTTTTTTAAAAAACTCGAGCTTATCTCATAAGCTTCGTTTGGTTTGACTAGCTTTTTTAAAACGCTCGAGCTTATCTCATAAGCTTCTTTAGGTAGCTTTTCAAATAAGCTCGTTGAAATTTTTATATTAGCCAGCTTATCAACTAATTTACCAAATACTTTTATCATATAAAATTTCAGCTATAAGTCATACACTATAGGCTTTAACCTCGAAAATCACTTATAACTTGTAAGCTATAAGCTCGAAAATCATTTATAAGCTATAAGCTAGCTTATCAGATAAGTTAGCTTTACCAAACATAGCCAAAATAACCCTGTATTTGCAAAATGCACCCTTAAATGGGAATTCATTTTTAAGCAACCAGAAATCTCAAGTGGGCATTTTTGCCATTTCAATAATGACACGACTCTCTTGTAATTGAACATCCAGAGGACTTTGTCGATACTCTAAAAGGAACAAAATAAACTTAGAGAACGTTACTTAGAACCTAGCAACACTCGTTTTCGTTTTTTATGGCTACATAATATATCAGAATGGAAAAGTGAACATGCACATAATTAACAATAAACCATATATACAAATATATACCTGAGATCCACCATGCCCATCATAAACCCCGAAAAAATGAGAACGCAGATGACTTAAAGTCCAACTTATCCCATTAATCCCCATCTCATCGGCAAACATCTTGATCGGTATCCTCATGAAATTAGGTTTGACCATAACAGCATCCTCCATCTCCAATCGGTGGCCGCAAATAGAAACCGAGCCCCAAAGAGGGACACAATCCAATTCAAAAACACTCTTAGCAATCCCTACTTTGGTGGTGGGCCCATTATCTTTTACCAACGGCATAGAAACTAAGGAATCTTCTAAAGATAGACCGTTAGGACACTCATTGGTGGATATTGAACTCCGTATGATTCTTTCATCTGGAAGAGTCTTGCTATTTTCACTGTCCTCGATCTCAACAGAAACCGGCAAGCTTACATCTGAACTAGTATGGAGGGGTATTAATTCACTTCCTCCAAGCAAGGTAGCTGTTTGTCCCACTAGGTTGAGTCGCGTGATTTCTAACTGGCGTGAAATTCCCGGATTTTCACACAAAGAAGTCGCCAAGCCAAGCGTGACCCCCAAAGGAGATATTTCTTCCATCAGTTGTATGACTTAAAACAAATGCTTAATTATCCCGTCAAATTTATTCAGATTCGTTCAGTCAAATTACGTTCAGCTATTTCATCTCAACTACAAAATACAAACTTTCGACTGAAAACTAGTAGTATAGTACTAAGATATCTTCTGAAGGGGCTATTAACCGGAAAATACTGAAAAAGGCGAAAAAAAAGGGACCACTACAAGATCAAAGATCCAAATACACCAGTTATCAAAGAAATCACTCCACTAGTATCAGTATCACATTTGATCCATACGGAATGATGGACATCATGCGATCTATTGAAGTCAGATAAAGATGTAACAAGCTTGGATTTGTTATCATATATCTTTTCAATAAAATTCAAGTTCGAGAACTTGGCATCTAAAATTTCCAAATCGATGCCTTTCCAGAAAATAGCCAACACCAGGAATACCAAATCACATTCCAATGGCAAACCTTATATATATGGTCATGACGCTATAGAACATGACAAAAGAAGAAAGAGAAAAACTGCCTTATCCATAACTGCAAGAAGAGAAACCAAGAAAGAACCTAGGAAAAAGGAAAGCTAAAAAGCTCAAGATTCATAAGGAAAACCTCAACTTTTTGACACATGTAATTTGTATTTCGTGGATCTGAGGTAACCCTTCTCAGCCTCTCGAAGTTATGAATTTCTCTATTTTTCTTTTGCTTCTTCAAAGCATACCAAGCAAATCCAGTCTTTTTCCAACAAATCTCGCCTAATACGATTACGAATCAAACTTTTTTTCAACAAATTCTCGATAGTGCACCAAGCTGCAGCTTTCGAAGAACAAGATGGGTTATTACTATTCCATCAAACAACACATCTTTTCAAAAGTTTCTTACATTATCAACTGAAAAGGGCTCAAAGTAGACTCGGTAATAATTACGCTGCCTTGATTTTATATTTCGTTTCTCCTTTTCAATTTCCCTTGCTGAGCTTTAAGAGAGAGAAAACCATGCGGACACGTGTAGACTCAATTCTCTCACTATATATAAAATGACTTAATAACTTTAATTACATTAACTTTATACGTCAGCCTGTCTTCATTATTTATAAAACAAACATTTTAAGGCAAAAATAACTAAATATTTACTAAATTGGATAAAATAACAGGATTAAAAGTAAAATATGAGGCAAAAATATGGGACTTACACGACAATTTAATATGGCATAAATATGTAATTTGGTGAATTTCTAAAGATAAAAAGGACATTTCACAAACCAGTTTTTGAACAAAATGGTCATTTGTGTGGTCCGATTAAATTGTCTCACCCTAAGACCGAACAAAATAATCCTGTCAATCGTTCATAAAAGTGTGGGACCCACTGGACACATTAGCTTGTTATCCAATCTCATCATGGTTACTAAATGTTGAATAACAGGAATTATTCAACCATATCCTATCCTATTAGCTTAAGTAAGAGGCAAAAGGTTACACGGGGGTGTTATGTAAAATAAAATGAGAATGTGATGGAATATAATTCATAACTCGAAAAATTTTGAGTTCTCAAATTTAACTCAATCTAGACTCTTCTAAATATTATCCATACTAGTATTCCACCTTGTGCATTTGCACAGATGTAAATAAAATTAAATATTATAAGTTATATTTATGTATATAATATAAAAATTATAAGTTATATAATTGCATTATATTTCAAACATATAGTATTATAAGTTATATTTATATATATAATATTAAATTATAAATTATATAATAGTATTATAATATAAAATTTGATCATTGGTTAAAATAAATAGTACACACGATTTGATTGTATACGAATCACTATATTGATTGCATAAAATGCAATAAATATATACTTTTTATAATTTTGAGTGATCATGACCAATTAATTAGCTGAAAAATATTACATTTATTATAACAATTGCTTATGTGATTTTAAGAAATTTTACTATAACATATAAAAAATTAGTTTATTAATAAACAACATCTTCATCATATTAAAAAATATTGATTTTAGTGTAAAATATAATTTTATGTAACTTTCATATACTATTTAGTATAAAATATAATTACTAATTTTAATCTTAACAATTATATTATTCATTAAAAAATATAATTATTAATCAATTAACATAAAATATAATGATTTTTGTCTTAATTAACCCAAAAAATGTAATGAAATATTTTTTTATTAATGAGATTGGGTGTATTAATGCCACATAAATAAAATTTATTAGGTTCTATTTATTAGGTTTTATTAATGATTTGCCACATAGGTAAAATTTATTAGGTTTTATTTATTAGGTAAAATTTATTGCTTAGCTAGCAATTATATATATATAGATAATTAAACAATGTCAATCAACTATGCTTATACATCACGTCAATTTTAATTCACTATTCATCCACTTACATAATTAAGGCAAATTGCATATTAATATACCGCCTTTCATTTTTTTACAATTTGTCACCAACTTTATAATTTAACAATTTAATAGAGCACATTTACTATATTTGTAAATTGAATCATGATTGACGACTCCAGTTACAAAAATTTATTTCCGTCAATGTCATGTCAAATTTTTGTAACAGGAGCCATCAATCACGATTCGATTTATAAATATGATAAATGTGGTGTATTAAATTGATAAATTACAGATGTGGTGATTAAATTGCAAAAACATGAAATGTTGTGTATTAATATGCAACTTTGCCTATGTCCATGTTTATTGCTATTAATTATTTAATGTGTATTGTATTTATTTATGGGATGTGTATATTTTATGTGCATAATATTTATTTATAGGTGTGCACTTTAGTTGTCTAATATGCATGCTAATTAATTAGTTGCTTATTTCATATACAAATTAATTATTGTAATTGATTAGTTGTTTTATTCACATTGTAATTAATTATGGAAAATGCATATTGATATGGGATAATCGTACTGGTCGACTAGACCTGGAAAACAGCAGAACCGAACCGGATGAACTATCGGGTCGAATGGAGAATGAAGACTTCGCAGGTCGTCAGATCGAAGGGGATGTCAATGATACGAGAACACCAGCAGGTCGAGTTAGGGCACTCGGATGGCCTGATTGAAGTTTGACTTGAAAGTACATTTGGTCGAAGGATCGATCAAATGGGCAGAGCAATATAGCTTGATATCTGTGGCACTCTACCTCGAGGTAATTGGAGTCGGTTGCATGGTTAATCAGTCTAATGAAGAAGACTAAAGGATAAAAATGACTATTATGGAATTGAACTACCACGTGGATAGGGCCGCATAGCCAAACGGAATTGAATCGGGCAGTTTGGGCAATTCGGGTAGTACGGACAATATAAACGGACAATCTAAGCAACTCACGAGAGCATGCTTGAGCAATAAGGTATCATCTCCCTATATGAGGGAGTGAAATATACCCAAAGTTACATTACATTTGTAAATTAGATGTAGCATAGTTAAAGTTGTTCAAACTTCCTCGAAGCTAATTGAAAGAATATTACAAAACACAAAACAACTTATAACCATTAACCAAATTAAAGAAATGGGTGAAGCAAGCAAAAAAAAAAAAAGCTCTTTAGAAGTAAAGACCGAAGTAGGAGTGAGAAAAATAATAGTCGTCAAAAACAAAATGCCCTTTCCCCTCAAATTAAGGAGCAAATAGTGAAAAGCATTTGGTCAAATACTCGCCAAAATTACACACTAATCATAAAGCTCGCTTCCTTTTTTCTCCCCCCACCGCCGGCAAACGCCCTTGTGTTGCATGGCTGTGCTACCACGGTAGCGCGGAGGAGCAACCATCTTACGGCGGTGGTCGTGCGCCGCTGCCACCTCCGGCGGCGTCAGATTGTGAGAAGGAACGAGGTTTGCGGTTATTGATGGCGAATCAGGTGGGAGCAATTTCGCCCGATCAGGAAGGGATGTGTAATCTCACGGCGGTTGCGATCGACAGGGACAAGAACAGCCAGCACGCTGTCCGGTGGGCCGTCGAGAATTTGGAGCTCAAGGACAAGTTCATCATCCTCGTACACGTCGTCAGCACCCAGCGAAATTTGCATCACCGTAGGTATTTCTAGCATTTGATTGCTTTATTTTTGTGATAGGAAAGGAAAATGTGCGATCTTTACATGGATCACAAATGTATTGGAAGCGTAGAATAACCAAGCTATTAGTGGGGTCAAGCCGAAATTTTGGAAAGAAAAAGTAAAATGTCAAAGATTTCACTGGAAAAAACTGGACCTTATTTGGACATGTTATCTTATTTGGCCAAGAGTTAAAATGTTATGCCCATTCATCTCTTCCAAAACATAAAAGACATAAAAAAAAATATATATATATATATATATGTGGTTCAATTTGATCCATTAGCCACATTGTCCCAAAGGTGGGAAGGGAAGTTCTGATGTTAAGAAGAAAATGTATATAAAAAAATTCAAGCATATGCCTTAATGATGTATATATCTATTTTTCTAGTTTCATCTTTCTGAATATAATTTCTTAGAATGTACAAACATGTTATGTATATACATTTTGTGAGAGGATGGGGTTGTTAGAGGACCTCTTTGTAACCAAGGTCTGGCTTGTGGGCCCTACGCCTGCGGCCTGCCCGTGAGTTGGCAACAATGTGTGTCTTTTGAACATTAGTGGAGATAGAAATTGTCGATGCATTTTGTCTTATGATATCTTGTCATAGTTTTTATTCTTAGGATCATTTTTTTACCCTTTTGCAGAGGATGTAGAGCCCCGTCCACCGACTCATACTGAATTGCAACAGTTATTCCTTCCTTACCGTGGTTTTTGTGCTCGGAAGGGGGTAATTCTAAAGAACACTTATTTTTCCGTAATTTGGATTTTCTGCTGTTATTTTGTGTTTTTTTGTGAGCTGATGCATATTTATTTATTCACCATACTGCAATCTGATGGTTGCCTTTTGTTGTTTTTGGCAATTCTGAATGAGCATATGATATAAAATGGGGACAATATTAATCTTCAGTTTGTCGAGAGCCTGAGACTGCAAATTTTTTCGTAGACATGATCATTGAAGCATAAATACATGTCACTAACAAATTGTGGCTAGGCTGTCTATTAAAATTGTTCCTCCTTGCATATGTGTGTGTGCGCATATATATATCCCTCTCTTGCTCTTCACATGTGTGTACTAATTAGGCAAAGAAAGAAAACAAACAAGCTATGCCCCACTAATTGTTTTCTTGGTAAGTTGTCCTTTCTCTCCTATATGGCATGCCTGAAATAGTTATTAATTAGGTTTGGCAAACAAATCAAGTTCTTTCCGTTTACTTTTATGCCCCCTTCTAGGAAATACTGGATCTGCTTCTATGTAAATATAGTTCTCACTGAAGGTTGGGCTAATTGCAAAAACTCCAGAAGTTACCCAAAGTAACCAAAAATATTAAAACCTTGGAGTTGAGTTGACTCTGTTGTAAATGTGAAGGGAAGTGCTTAAAAAGTTTTGGCTTATCTTGGGGTAAAAATAAAATGTCATCTGGAGATTAAACTGCATGTAGGTTCTTTGTAATTTTAAAATGTTCTCTTTTCTTTTCCTTTTTTTTTTCATTTTTTTCCGGTGATTAGTCGATATATATATATATACTTTTTGTTTTGTTATTAATAATTAGCATTAATTCAAATTTTCATGGCTAACGAATTCAGATTCGTGCAAAGGAGGTGACCCTCCATGATCTCGACATCGCAAGTGCCTTGTCTGAGTTCATCAGCGCCAACTCAATCAAGACCATTGTTTTAGGTGCATCACACCGAGGTGCCATTGCAAGGTAGAAAGATAATTATGAAAAATTGTAGTATATGCTTCCATAATTCTGTAAAAAGTAATAATCCTAGCGTGCATCAAGTTCTAGAACCTTCTTGATTAATCTTTTGGAATTTCGCATGATTTCTATTTTTCAGGGCATTCAGAAATGCAGATGTTCCGACTTCTGTAGGGAAATATGCACCTGATTCTTGTACAGTGTTTGCCATCTCTAAGGGACGAATGCTCAAAATTAAAACAGCTATCGAGCCTATCCTGGAAACCAATGCCAAGACAAACAGTGGATTGGTGATGTCACCTGATAACTGTGATAACTGTGCAGGATCACCAGTATTTCTTCGGTAAGTAAGCAATGTCGTCCATCTTAACCTTTCTTACATAATAGAATATTGCTATCCCAAAATCTTGGTTCCACATTTTACATCTCTCAGTAACTTTTTTCGCTTATACACACACACACACACACACACACTAGTACAACACCAATGATTACACGGGTGCTAGTTAATTTTTTTTTCTAAATCTGCATTTTGTATGAAATAAATGTGCAGTCAAAATATGTAATTGAGAGCACTATCCTGGAGTCTTACTAACTATAGCTATTGTCTTTATTGTCTTTATTTTCTTAACTAAGCATTATATATGAACTAAATATGCACTTTTTTTAACAACTAAATATGCATTATGTATTACATTAATTAATAATAAAAATTAAAAATTATTATAACAAATTAATTATATAATAAAAAAATATATTGACAGGTTTGACTACCGGCCGCCGGTCAACCAATATATTTATTATATAATTAATTTAAATATAATAGTTATTATTTTTATTATATAATTTGTATAAATTTCAATTGATTAATATGAGTCATTCATGTACACAAATTAATGTCTAGGATTACCCATTATAAAGAAGCGTCCTATTGTATCCACCCCTATATATGTATATATGTATGTATACATGTCCTCATCACAATCTTTCAGTGTGCTGGTAAGCTACCTCTTATAATTCTGAATGATGGGAACTGAATTCCCCATTCCATTTTTCACAAAATTTTTCTGCACTCCATATGAATGCCACGTCTATAATTCAATATGTGCACATGGTCCACAATCTGCTTATTTTTATGTACACCTTTCATGTACCATGTTGAAAAAAGAAATGCAACACCTCGATTTAGATTTTTTATTTTATTTTATTTTACGACAATAATTGTCAATACAACATATGTGTTCCAAGTGTGAAAGATGGACCAAAATCAAGATTTTCTGCTTATGACTGAAACGAACATGTGGTCTTTTAGTTTTTATCTCACTCTTGTTAAAAGCACAATCCCAAGTGCAAAAAATGTTTCTTGTTTGACACATGATCACAAACAATGTGCCTAATGTTTCTCTATTTCATCTCATTTGTAAATTGATGGGTGGAGTTAATCACCTAACTGACATTTCTACCCTCACTCAACTCAAATAACTCCAATCGTAACTCGAACATTGCAGACAGGGTAGCTATCAGAATTCGTACTCTGACCAATCTACCCCTACTGGACTCACCCGCCCAAGACGCTCGCTCGACTACACCTCCAACTCGAGACAGTCGTCCCTCGAAAACTCGAGACGTTCTCTCGAATATGGGCGCTCGACGCCGACCAGCAGCAACACACCTTCCCCGACCAACATAAGCCTCGACTCCACTCCTTTCACAAGCCACAGCAACTCACCCGACCACAAAGCCCCCAATTTTGCCCTAATGCAGTCATCCAATTTTGTGAATCTGAGGGGCCGAGCGTTGGATAGCATGCCTCACTTCTTGTCCGGGTCGAGTGACCCATCGGAGGAGCAGAGTTACCAGTCAGACCTTTCATATGAGCTCATGGACCATTCAAAGCTTTCGGATGCATCTGGGAGCTCGACTGCCTCGGCAGCTGTGAGNCTGATTATTGTGTGGGATTATATGTTTCAGGAGCTAGAGGATGAACTGAGGAGGATGAAATTGGAGTTGAAACAGATATTGGAGTTGTACAATGTGGCTTGCCAAGAAGCTGAATCTGCAAAAGAAAAGGTGTTAAAAAGTACTGATTATGCTATGGAAAAAAAAAAACATAAAAATTTAACTACAAACTGTACCCTTGAGGTTCAGTCTGAAAAGAAAACTCCATGATATTATTTGTAATTATCAATACCCCTTTTGAATTTAATTTTTTACAGTAAACTCCCTGGACTATTGGTTCTTTGTACTTTGCCCACTGAACAACTTCCGTTAACCTCTGACGTATTTTTTTCTGCTTTTGCCTCTTTGTCCCCTGACCCATCTCACATTTTATCATGCAAGTAATTTAATCTTAAGGGAGAGTTTCATTATAACAATTTACAGGTCCGGGAAATTATCAAATGGGATACTGAGAAGGCAAGCAGGCTAGCCGAGGCCAAGCACGTGCACGATGCTGCACTAGCCGTGGTGGAGCGGGAGAAGAGCAAGTGCAAAGCTGCTGTTGACATAGCTCACCGGGCCCAGCACATAGCTGAGCTCGAGTCTGAGAAGAGAAAGAGGGCTGAGTGCAAGTTCCAGCATGAGTCCGAGGAGAAGCAGAAGGCAATGGATGCCTTGGCCCGCTGTGGGGTGCGGTGCAGGCGCTACTCCATAGAGGAAATTGAGGCTGCCACAAACTACTTCTCGCCCTCGGACAAGATCGGCGAAGGCAGTTATGGGCCCGTTTACAAAGGCATGATCGATCACACGCCAGTCGCGATTAAGGTGCTGAGGTCGGATATATCGGAAGGGCACAAACAGTTCCAACAAGAGGTACGTAGTCCTTTTTAAAATGAGTGTATGACTGCATGATTTTTTATTTTTATATTTTTTTTAAATTAAGATGTCTTTTTTTATTATAAACTTATAACCTGAAAATTGACAGAATAAATAAATAAAGTTGATTTTGTGGCTCGTTTTTTACGGAAAGAGTGAGGTCGAACGGTTTGAGACGACTTTTTTTTTTTAAAAAAAAAAATGCAATCTCGATAGGGAGATATTTGTCAACAGAAGTTTAAACCTCAAAGAGGGTACCTCTTGGTTCTAAAATGGACAAATTTCTTTTACACCTTGACTTGAAGATTACACTGAAGTTTTTTACCCCGCAAGCTAACAATATAACTTTTTCACCCCCAGAAAATGCGAAGGTTATTCGAATGGTTCGCATAACTGTCGCCGCATATTCACATTAGAAAGTGCGCGAAGGGTTTATGCGAATGCCTTTGCATTTTTAACTTTCACGCAATGTCAATCGCATAATGCTTTCGCACTTTCTGGGGTAAAAAAGTCAAACTTTTTATCCGGTGTGAAAAACTTATTCATTTTTCAGAACGGGCTGCCTCTTCTGAAAAACAAAACCATAGAGGACTGTCTCTACAAAAAGACCACTAATTTTGGTCAAACCATCTTCTTATTCAACTCAACAGGTGGAGGTATTGAGCCGAATGCGTCACCCGAACATGGTCATCCTCTTGGGCGCCTGCCCCGAGTACGGCTGCCTCGTCTACGAGCACATGGACAACGGATCCCTCGAAGACCGTCTCCTCCGCACACCCCCCCTCCCTTGGCCCTCCCGATTCCGCATCGCAGCTGAGGTGGCAACAGCCCTCAACTTCCTCCACCAAACAAAACCTGAGCCCCTCGTCCACCGCGACCTCAAGCCCGCAAACATCCTCCTCGACCGAAACCACATCGCCAAGATCAGCGACGTCGGGCTGGCCCGCCTCGTCCCCCCTCCCGACCCCTCCACCTCAGCCACACAGTACCGCCACACGGCAGCTGCCGGAACCTTCTGCTACATCGACCCTGAGTACCAGCAGACGGGCATGCTGGGGACGAAATCAGACGTGTACTCGCTCGGTGTGCTGCTGCTGCAGCTGATCACGGCTCGGCCGCCCATGGGGCTGACTCACCTGGTGGGGACCGCCATTGAGGAGGGGAGGTTTGGGGATGTGCTGGATCCGGCTGTTGACAAGTGGCCGATTGAGGAGGCGCTGTGTCTTGCCAGGCTGGCGCTCGGGTGCTGTGAGCTGAGGAGGAGGGATCGGCCGGATCTCGACAGGGTGGTGCTGCCCGAGCTGGAGAGGCTGAGAGATGTGGGGCGCCAGGTGAAGCCGCCTGCAAGGTCGTATTATATGTATATGGCGGAGGATGGTGTGAGCTTTCAGGAGAGCACGGGTTCGAGTCAGGTTAGCCACGTGCAATNAAATAATTAAGGTTATGTTTTGTAAGCCAAATAAGCTAGCTTATAGCTTATTTGGTTAGCTTATACGCTTCATGTATTCAAATAAGCCTTGTTTGGTAGGACGAGCTTTTTTAAAAAGCTCGAGCTTATCTCATAAGCTACTACTTTAGGTAGCTTTTCAAATAAGCTAGTTGAATTTTTTATTTCAGCTAGCTTATCAGCTAATTTTACCAAACACTTTTATCATATAAGCTAGCTTTTCAGCTATAAGTCATAAGCTATAAGCTATAAGCTCAAAAATTACATATAAGCTACTATAAGCTAGCTTATCAGGTAGTTTTACCAAACATAGCCTAAGTCTGCGTGTCGGCATTTCTGGGAGCTACTGCACTTTCTTCGGTTCGACTTATATGTTAGTTGAGATGAAAGGCGGGAAAAAATGAAAGGGAAAAAATTGAAATTGATTTCTCCTCATCATTTTGAAAATTGTTATGGGGCTGTTAGCGAAAATCTCAGTTTAAGACCGTAATGCCACAAATTAAAAATTGTGTCCAAAATCAACGTGTTCATGATCCCCACATTGGTCGATGGATTGGGTAGGAAATGTGTACATGCCCATTTTTCATTCACACTGAGATTTGTTCGAAATTTAGGGTGATTTTTCTGTTTGGTTGTCATTTACAATTCGGATCATTATCACCTTCGCCGATAGATACGGAATGAAATTGCTATTGAGTTGGTCTGCTCATCTTTTCATTGTTGATTTGCACTTAAAAGAAGTGTATTTTCATGTGCAAACAGGAAAGGGGGAGTAGCTTCGAAACAGAACCAGAATTCTAAAGCAAATAAGGGTCCAAAAGCGGGAGCACCACAATGACTACGGAGTTGGATAGTGACAGAAGCACGTATTAAGCGCCAAAGTTAAAAAAGTCGATGAGTGGTTTTTTCAAGCTTCTCACTCGGAGACTGCTGAGATTTTTCTAAACTTCTAATTGATTATAGAAAATGTATAAAGCTTTTAGTCCACAATTTCTAATCAATAATCTCTTACGATATCTTTTTTTTTTTTTTTCTGTTTTTGTTTTTGTTTTTGTATTTCTCCTTTTTATTTGTCAAGTACTGAACATTTGATGAGCTCAGATAAAAAAATGTAGCGGGACAAGATTGTAATATTTTAATATATAGGGACAAAATTGTAGTATTCTTTTGGAGTTTAGCTTAATTACCAAGTTACGGAAACCTCATTTACATTCATCCAACTGAGTAATGAATACACATTGTAATTAAAAAAATAACGAACCATTCCTGAGAAAGGTGAACCAGGGGTAGTTGCTTGTTATTGACTATAAAAATTCTTACATAACCCTGTAGGTGGAGACGTCTGTTGCTTTGTTCAGAGACTGCAATTCTGTAAATTTTGTCCGCAGTCGGCCAGTAGTTAAAAATGAATTCAGGTTTTCCAATGCCCAATATAACGCTTCTGATAAATGTTTTGGAGCCCATAAAGATTGAAACTTATTGTCCATATATCTAAGAGGTTTTCTGGGTCATCATCCAAAAGAAGAAAAAAAAAATATATCTAAGATTAGATTTAGAGAAAAATTTCTTTTATTTTTTTGTTCCAAGGGAAAATTAAGGAAAAAAAAAAGATATTGATCAGGCTTTACCTTAAGTGATATATGTGCGGTGATAGACGAAATTGCCCCAATATCGAATTTCAGATCGATACTTGAGTTCAGGTGACCTGCAAAATACGCCAGAGGAGACTCGACAGAAAAACTTCCTTTTATAAGGAGGTTATCTTCTTACACATATAACCTCATTACTAGGAAAAAGATTTTTTTTTATCTCATTTCTTAGTATAACACGTTTCTGCAATTTTCTATTCCTTAGCGAGATATAGTTATCATCTTAGTAGGACTCTATTTTATTTTTTATGTCTGCCATCATACTCCTTATCAGGTCACTTATACGACCTCCAGGTCATGACTACCTATCCTTTGATTAGGTGCCACCTAGGCGGGATAGACGGTTGTAAAGCTACTCGCGCCTAGACGGTCTTGGCGTCGTCTAGGCGCCCGAATATATTTTTCAAGTCTTTTAATTTATTGTTTTAAAATAAAAACAATAATTGCGCACAAAATTTCATTAACTAGAATTGCACTTTCCTCCTTTATAAGTTTTGATAAATCTAGTTGATAACTTACACGATTATGCTGGTAAAATTAGTTGATAGCTTAAAATACGATTATGCTGGTAAAATTAGTTGATGCTTATAAATGAATTTTGATATTTAGCCATAACTCATCACACGTGTCTTTTCTCCGCCCTTGGTCCCACTGGCAGGAGCCGAAAGGAAGCTCAGACACACCCTCTCGCTCGACAACATTGCAATTCACGGCGAGATACGCTCGTTTGTCACATTAATGCGTGATATTTGGTGCGAAAATGGGGAATCGGAAGCTGAAGTGGACGGAGGAGGAGGAGGTGGCGCTGATGGCCGGAATTGCGAAGCACGGCGCCGGAAAGTGGAAGACTATTCTAGTTGACGCCGAATTTGCGGATATACTCTCCAACCGATCGAATGTTGACCTCAAGGTTTAGCCTGTTCACCCTCGTTGATTTTCGTTCTTTTTTCGGCTCCCTTTCTTCTGCTTCGAAATGCCCCCATTGCTTAAATTCGTGAGGGTTTTTATATTAAATCAAAATTTATGTAATGTTCGCATTTTTCCAATTGCCCAAAATGAAATCTTGGTTTTAGTCTGTTTGGTGCAAAGAGAAAATTCCAGCAAATGAATTCTGCAATTCATGGTTAATTTTTTAAGTTGCTTTTTCTTTCTCTCTTGTTGTTGTTGGGGGCGGGGTGACTTGTCAATTAACGGAACCTTGAAGAAAAATGGTAGTTTTTCATGGTAGTTTTCCCTAGATATTTATACATGGTAGTTTTTCAGTTTATTCAAAGTTGGTGTTTTGGCGAAAAAGAAGAAAAATGATAGATTGAGTTCTGTGTTCTGTGTAGTATAAAATTAGTGAATCATCTGTCTAGAAAATATCTGCAAATTCTTGTATAAAGTAGCAGTATTTCTATCTTAATGGCTACTATCATTGTGAGAGAGTGCAATCTATGTATTTGAACTGAATGTGTATGGCATTAACCATGCTGTTTACCCAATTGATTCGATAAAAATGGCAAACAACAACCTTGGTGAAAATAGTAAACAGTTTGGTCCTTTTCTCGTTTTATCTCAGGACAAGTGGCGGAATATTGGTGCAAACCATGGACAAGGTTCAAATGTTATTACTCCTAAAAAAGGAAGAGCAACTGCCACAAGTATGCAAGAGCTCCAAACTAAAATTTCACCTCATGCTTGCGGCTCCAAAGACAATTCCAATGGCAACTCTCCCCTAAGCCCACGGGAAGTTAATGATGCACCAAAGTATGTGTTGCGTGTTTATAGTTCCAGTGTCCTTATGCAGTTTACTGAGACTAATTAAGTTGTACTGCTAAAGCTTTTCCCAGTGGTCGCGAACTCGGTGTGGATTGGCTAGCTACTCTGGCTTTGATGAAATTTATGTTATCGGTTGATTACAAAATATGTATCTGGAAGGTTCAGTCTAGTTACAATGAAAATCCCACCATCTATTAGAATTATTACTTCCATCCACGAACAGGGAGTTTGCAATGCCGTAAAGGGGAATTTCTAATTTTTAGAAGTGATTTTTAATTAATTTTTTTTTTCCTTTCTCTTGATAATCTCAACTAATGACTTATGTAATACACCTTTATTATTTGAATTTATTCTTGTGAGCCAACTCAGATAACCATTTTATCTATCTTCGATTCTTGTCTGCCTTATATGCTTAAGCTTTTAATATTGTTGCTTTGCCTTAGTATATGTTATTGTGGGTTTCACACATTTGATGACTTCTAAGCTTGTATCTTTGCTTTTGTAAGGGAATTGACACTTTGATGTTGTCTTGCAGTCTCAATAGTATGATCCTTGAAGCAATTTCAACCTTCAAGGATGGAAGGGGATCTGATTTTGGTACAATCCTCGGGTTTATTGAGGTTCTTCCTCTTCCAGTTCAATTGTGTAACCTCACTAAAAAAATATTAAGGTGCACGAGAACAACCATATAAGTGGCTTGCATATTTGTTGACTTGTTTGGTAGTATAATTTCACTATAATGATTTGTTCAGTTGAAACTGAGTCCTGACCATCATAGTCGGGATCTACATGCAGGATAAGCGATGCCATTGTCCCCCCAACTTGTTTCCATTTTCATTATGTATGTAAAAATATTTTTAATATACATAGGCCCTCAATTGAAAACAGGGTCAAATGTTGACAGTTAAACATTTGTACTAAAAAATAGGGAATTGAAAGAATTGTGAAGAGAAAATCTACACAACTCCATCCTGCCTCCTTGTATTAGACGATCTACTAATTATTTTTTAATGACAATTAAATCTTGTAAGTCCTCTGTACCTACTCTTGAATATGATTTAGTTTTTTATCTCTTCTTCGATATACGAAAGGTAAATTGGATATACAAGAGCACTCCTTTATGTAATTTAATGAGGCTGAAATATATCGTATGTGCTGAGAGAAAACCATGGCCTGCAAATTTATTTTATTTTTTTTGCGTTTTTACACTTTTTGGGTTCGAGTCGATCATTAATAGATTTTGTGGCTTCAGAGGGCTATATAACTCTAGTTGTACTGAAGTTTGGAAGCACATATTTTTCCTGTTACCAGTAAATTTGTGGAGTTATTGAAAATTATAGTCATGTCTCCCCCAATAAAATTTTCTGGGTCCGCCCAGGCTATAAGCAGAACGTTTTAAAGAATTTTGGAGCTCCTGGTTGCTTAATTCTCCAGTTACTACACTTAATATTGAAGTCTTGACTATTCATTGTTTTTTTGGGGGTTCCCTTTTTTGCTGCTGGGGACAGAGAAAGTATGAGGTGCCACAAGGCTTCAGAAGGTCACTGATTTCAAAGCTAAGGAGACTTGTTTCACAAGGCACGCTTGAGAAGGTATACTATATCCCCCCCACTTAAATGATATTTTTAAACCTTCAGTGTTTTTTCCAAGTGATCATATGAAGCATATGTTCTTTAACTTTGATGTGTTTCTTGTCAAAATTCAATTTGTTGAACCTGAGTAAGTGGCTAAGTGCATTTAATGCCATCAGAACTAGCCCACTTGAGTTATATATTATGTCAAAGTCTGTATATTCTCTTGTACCCCAAATACATCCACACACTTGTTTTAGCAAGAAGTTGACTTTTATATTGGCTTCCAGAAAGAACTTCTCTCGCTCCCCCCTTTTTCTCTGATAATTGCAGATTCTACCTCTGATATTAAGTCCACTTACTAAAAAGATTCAGTTTTTTCTTTTTTAAGTAATTAGTCGTACGAATTCAACCCCATCAGTATGAGCATTTTCTTTTAAGTGCCATTAAATATTAGGGTCAATCTATTTTTAAGTACAATCCAATTTGCCCTCTAATTACGCTGAAGGTCAAGGCTTTTAATTTTAATTATCCCTCTTTTTTCCGCTTTATGAGATAGTAAGTTAAGAATGCTGCTCTGAGTGCTGGCTTTATTCAATGTTTCTTGCACGGACTAACAGAATCAGCTTTACCAAAAAAAGAAAAAAAGTTAATAATAATAACTGATAAGAAACTATACAGGTCAAAAAACGGTACAAGGTGAAAAGTGATGCTTCGGGTACCCATGCAACTGCGCCAAGACAAAAGCATGTTTGGCCAAAGCTATTACAAGAGACTTGTTGGCAGATTAATTCACCCCAACTTGAAGATGCTGCCAAAAGTGCTGCCCAAAAAATTGCAGAGGCCGAAAATAAAGCCTTTGTGGCGGCAGAAGCAGTTAGAGAGTCCGAGAGGGTCTCCCAAATGGCTGAAGATGCAGATGCTATGCTCATGCGACTAAAAGAAATTTTTGAACAATGTAAGTTTGGCTTCTTTTATTTTTTTAATTTACAAAAGTGCCTCTCAAGATCTTAAAAGGAATAATTACCTTACAAAATTGCTTATGTAACCTGGCATTTGGTACTTCCATATGAATTTATTATATACAACCTAGGAGTATAATATTTTTCGGGTAGCTACAAACCTTCATGGGGACTTTTTGCAATCTTGAAAAGGAAGTTTTGAGATTGGAAGAAATAATAACATCTCTTTTCTATAATTAGGCTGAAATACGAAGGTACTTTTTGCACGTGTTATTATCATTAGTATTTTCTTTCATCCACAACAACCTATTGTGTAAATTTTGCATTTATTTCTGGTAT
This sequence comes from Striga asiatica, assembly GCA_008636005.1. Classification (NCBI taxonomy): domain Eukaryota; kingdom Viridiplantae; phylum Streptophyta; class Magnoliopsida; order Lamiales; family Orobanchaceae; genus Striga; species Striga asiatica. The sequence continues at coordinate 1,231,290 of BKCP01007181.1, read as the reverse complement.
ATCAGGGGAAGATCAGGATGGTGCAGCTGATAAATGTAAGCAATTTTTTTATACTTTTGCATAATATTACTCGACCACCCAATATCGTTCTTTCAATTTTTTTTTATTTTTTTATTTTCGTTTTCAGGTTCTTCCGAACTCATCTTCGTGGTGTAACTTATATCTTGTTTGATAGAGAAAGATTAATTGTTAGCTAGAACAAGTCAACCATAAGGGGCTAGTTTTTGTTAGCTAGAAAAAAGTCAACTAGCCAACAGTGTGGCTGATCCACATCATGTATCATCAGCTTATATTGGCATTTAAAATTTTGTACATTCTGGAAGTCCATATTGTTAATTTAGATAGTGACTCTTGAACGTTCAGTTCATTTGTTCAGTACTTTTACTGTTTTAATTATTTACTGTTATAAATTACTGAATGATTTATATGTAGTTGGGTTTTGATTTATATCACCCCAATATTATCACAATACTATTCAAGTCTTTCTACATATATCAGTGCTAGACTCAATGTTTTAAAATTTAAATAATACCATGCAAGCCACAATATTGGTAATATTGAATGCTGGTCAATCGGTACAATTATCTTCAAAATAATATTTGCCCAAAATACCTATCGTACTAGTTTATGCTGCAAGTTATGTGTTATATTGAAATATACCAACCATTTACCTGGTAAATACAGGATTTGTAAATTTTTGTTTTGTATACTTTTATATTTTATTCAAAACTTTTATATAAATCTAAAGATAAAAGTTTAATGTTAATAAGCTTATATCCTTGTTCGATTTTTAGTTAGTTTTAATATTAATTAAATTGATATATAATTTATGATATGGTAATAAAATTAATTTAGATTTATTAATACAAATAAAATAAAAGGTAAAAATAATATTTTTTTTTTTTTGCAAAAAGGTAAATTTAATTTAATGGTTGGTACCAATAGTATAATTACTGAGAAGCATAATTTAAAACGTTGGCTACACTTGCCTACCCAAATGGCAAAGGATTTATCAAATGTAG
>BKCP01007181.1:1202166-1230247 GCA_008636005.1 Striga asiatica | reverse complement strand
GCACTTGTTTAGTTGCTTATAGCAAAATATACAAAAGAAAAATAAAAAAAATGGAAAAAAATGCAGTCAATAGTTTCACCAAGTTAGATCAGGTCAACGATCCGGACTGATAAATTTGAATATTAAATAAACTTAAATCACTCGCACTGTCCCTCCTTTTCCTTTCTTTATTAATTAGCTGTCACTTCAGCATAGTCATAGCTGTTTGCTCATAATTGTCACATTTTGAGCAACTCCAATCCCAAAAATCTGAGTATTTTTGCTTCAATACGCAGCCAAACGCAAATGAAAATTTCATTTTCATCACCTTTTATGCATTTAAACGAGCCGACCCGAGTTTGAGCTTAGGGTACTCCCTCAACGAGTCGAGTCGAACTCGACTCGTTAAATAAATGATCTTGAAATTGAGCTCGAGCTCAGTTTGTTTATCATTAATAACGAGCTCAGTTCGAGCTTTCACGAGCCGATTTTGGGCTTTAATGAACCGAATTACTCTTAAAGGGCTTAAGTTGTCTAGAGAAGGACCTACTTTTACCCATCTACTTTTTGTTGATGACTCTCTACTATTTGGTAAAGCTGATGAAAATCATGCTCATGTGATACTTCAAATTCTAGGCCATTATAAACTCTTTACTAGGCAAAAAGTAAAGTTAATCTTCCATTTCTCTAGTAAAAATACTCCAGAAATTTTGCAAGGGAGTCTGTGCAGCATTCTAGAGGGCATTCAAGTGCGTAGATCCTCAAGATACCTAGGATTGCCTCCAAGGATTGAGAAGTCTAAAAAAAGAAACCTTTGGCTACATAGTTGAAGTTGTGAGATCTAGAATCACAAGCTGGAAGAACAAATTTCTTTCTACAGCAGGGAAAGAGGTGTTGATAAAAGTTGTGCTCAATGCATTACCAGTCTTTGGTATGTCTTGTTTTCAAAGTCTTTTGGGCTTGTGTGAGGACATTGCAAGATTGTGTGCCTATTTCTCGTAGAGCAATGGAGAGGATCAAAGAAAAGGTATCCACTGAAAAGCTTGGGATCCCTAGCTCTAGCAAGGAGGTGGGTGGTCTTGGCTTTCAGGATATCAAATTGTTCAACCGGGCACTCATATTGAAGCAACTGTGGAGGATCATAACCAAACCAAAACTCTTGATCAACAGAGTATTGAAGAGCATGCATTTCCCTACAACCTCTATTTTTGAGTGCCATAGGAATCAAAACTCCTCTTGGATGTGGAATTGTTGGATGGCAATGTTACCTCAGCTTAAACAAAGGCTGAGTATTGAGGTGAGAAATGGAGCCACAACAAAAATCATGGATTACAATTGGATTCCAAATTTGAGAAATGGCAAACTATAGGTCAGAGTTGAGTTGAATGAAAACACTATAAAGGTGAAAGACTTGATGAATAATGATGGCACGATCAGGAATGGGAGGTCAATGAGAGAACAGTTCTATGTTGTTGATTGTGATAGTATATTAAGGATTCATTCACTGAACCCTGAGATGGAGGGTACATGGAGATGGAACTTTGACACACAATGCAAATTTTCTATAGCTTCTTCGACGAAGGCAGTGACTCTGCATAAAAGGAACAAAATAGCCAGGCAAAGATGTTGGGAAATGAGAATCGAAGGCAAAATAAAACATTTAATTTGGAGAAGTTTTTGTGGAGTACTTCATGTGAGTTGGAATGCTTAAAAGAAAGGTGTGGAAGTTGATGTGATTTACAGAGACAGTGATAGGCTGTGGTGAACAAAAAGAGACAGTTGAACATTATTTTTTTCAAATGCACCATAGCTAGGAAGGTCTGGAAGTTAACACCGGCTAATTGGAATGACACACAAGCAGACACTACGACTTCAAGGAATGGTGGTGGTGGGTAAACAAAATGGGTCATAAAGACATTTTTTAAGGTAATATTCAACCGACCGCTTACATACTTTGGTGGCTGTGGGAAGCTCGAAACATGTGGGTATTTTAAAATGTTTGGAAGCCTGAACATCTAATCAGTAAAGAAGTTGTGCAGGATTGGTTGGAGTTCAAGGAAGGCCAAGGAGGAAGTCTTGTTCGAGCATAAGAGTGCTTCTAGCTAGGTCTTGTGTCAGTGGTTAGTTGTATCTTTTTGTGCTATGTGGTCTTTCTGTGCTGCGTAAGTAGTTGAATGATTCAGTTATCATGTACTACTTCCAAATATCTGATTGTTGGGTGTGTTTTAGGCCATACACTTATGGATCGTTCTCTCATCTCATCTCGACTAGGATTGGAGTTTTAAACTCGAGTTGTATTCGAACATTGTATTTTTTTTTTCCATTAATGAGTTCTTCTATAGTTGGAAAAAAAATCTGGAAAATGTACAAGAAAAAAAAAATAGCAATCATGGGGAAGTATATGAAAGTTTAAATTATCAAACTCTAGCATATATTATGCGAATTATTAAGGGTGTGATTTTTTTTTTATAATTTTTTTTTTCAATTCATACTCAAAATGTAACTCAACTATAATTCAATTCCACTATCCTCAATATTATTAATATAATTAAGTAATATCAATTAATCATTCTTACACATCATATCAACTTTAATTCACAATTTGTTCACTCACGAAATTTTAACTAACCATTATTTCACATCATCTATCTCTTATTTTTACATCAAAATAATTTTAATAATTTAATTTTAATTTCAATATAAATTGAAAATTTCACTAACAACTAACAATATAATATTTTAATAAAAAATTCATTTTGATCATATATATTTGTATCCAAGCACATTCTAAACAAATATCAAGCTATCATTCTATTTTCACTGAACGACGGAAATGATTGTTAAGTAAATTATTACTCGAGTTGTTGGAGGGTGAGAATATGCTATTTAAATAAACAAAATACTTTATTAAGTAAGTAAATAAATTAAAAGTACTTTGGATCAATAAAAAGCCCTACTCATCTTCAGCTGCCCCATTAAAGTGAAGAAACAAAGAAAGCCCACAAAGAAAAAAGCTGAAACCTTTTTATTAGCTCCAAACTCAGTCCCACACAAAAATCTCCAAAAAAAATCAAAATTCACACAATAATACCATAAAAAAATGGAGAAATTTTCAAGATCGAAATCAACGATGGATAACCCAGGCGTGTATCCGAGCAGCATGCAGGATCTGAGGAGCTACAGTAGTACTTCAGGGTACAATCCCAATCAAAATCGAGAATTCCCAAGCGGCGATTTTAAAGACATGAAAATCAAGAAAGGCAATAATTGTAGTAAGAGCAGCAAAATCTCATCATCTTCTTCAGCAAAGAATTGGAATTTCAGTATGGACCCTGAATTGCAGAGGAAGAAAAGGGTTGCTAGCTACAAAGCCTATGCCGTTGAGGGCAAAATGAAGAGTTCACTCAGAAAAAGCTTCAGGTGGATGAAGAATATTGTTCATGGACTTTGGTGATTTTAATTAATTCTTTCTCTCTCTCTCTCTCTCTTCTATATTAGTTTTTACGGTTTTTCTGCTCTTTGAAGGTATTTATTGTATGATGGTAAAATTTGATGAAAATCTTGGAGAAAAACAATTGTACTGTGAAGTATATTATATGTTGATGATAATTTGGTAACTTTCATGAAATGAATTTCCCTTTCTCCTCTTGTTTTTCCTCTCTTTTTCTCCATGTAAGAGTGTGTATGGTGTAAAAGAAAAAAGGCATTTATTTTTCAGACAATTGCAATTTTTTTTCACTTGGCTTTAGCATTGAGAGTATATACCACACTGGATCAAGATTCTGAAAAATCAAAGTTATTATTTTTGAAAAGATTGCATGAATGGTTCATGAGTTTGTTCTTTTTTTTTTCCTTTTTTTTTTATCATAGTTAATTTTCCTAGGAATTCAAAGTTAATTTTTGTTCTGTACCTTCTTAATCTTATAGCTGATGAAACCTGAAAGGAAATTAATTTTTATCTTTAGAGTTATTGAATGGCCCTTTAATATTGAATGGCACAAGTTGTGTTATTTTAAGTTTTAATATCGCTGACATTAATTTAGTACGCATTTATAGACAATGTGGGAGTTGAATTTTTTTAGTTTTTATTTTTTAATTTTTTTTTCGGCTCAGCTAATAAAAGAAATATTATGTGTTCTCAATTTTTTGTCGCTTGTGCCATGTTACTGTTGAAATAACTAATATATAAGACAGGAAAGATTGTTATTATGTTACTGTTGAAATAATAACTATAACTAATATATAAAAGAACAGGAAAGATTGTTTGCCTAAAAAGTGCTTACTCTCAGTTTTAGCATATAAGGTGACTGTCTGTATTGATAATATCACAAAAATTGGGCAACAGATTGTGTTTTCTTAAAAACTATGTACAACGTTATTCTTTAATTTCCAGAGTGTTTGTTTTTTTTTTCTTTTTTTNAAAGAACCTTTCAGGAGTATGTAATCCGTTTAATTCCAAACTATACTACTCAACTTAAAAATTACCAAAAAGGCTCGTTTTTAATTAAGAATTCATTGATATATTGATCAATCCATTAATCGATTAAGGAGCATGGTACATTCCAGTTGTAATGCATGAAAAGTCATGTGCAGGGCCAAAACCTAACCCATCCATGACACAGAATAACTCGAGATACCTTTGACTGATTTGATTTGCTGCTCCTTTGTAATAACTAAGTGCAACTACAAATCTACAACAAGAGCTGTATAATTTATTACTATGCAAACCAAACTTAAATTTTGGTTTTAAAGCCAACAAAATGGCACAACTGACATTAGACATGGCCAAATGGCGGGCCCGGACCGGCCCGGCGGGCTTAAGGGTTGGGTTACTTCGACCCTGAACCGGCACGCCCTAAATCCGTGCCGGACCCGACCCGGGTCTGACCCGGTAAAGAAAAATTCAAAAACAGTTCATTTTTCCCACGTCGAATTGGACCTGGCCCGGACCCGGCCCGTCCCGCCGGGTCGGTGTCGACAAAAAGAAGGCCCTGGACCGGCCCGCTTGAAATCCGAGCCGGGTTTGGACACGCGGTCAAAGGGTTTGACCGAACCAGGTCCGGGCCGGGTCGGCGGGCCGGTTGACCCGGTGGCCATGTCTAACTGCCATGGAAAAGAAGTCAGAGTACGGCCATGATGAAGAAAAGGCAAAAATATTCACCGAAACATAGAAAAAGAGATGGCAGCCCATTGAATTTGATACTCTCTACCATTTCTCTTTTTGTCCAGCATGTTGCATTTTGGGTTGTCTAATTTAATTTACCTAAACCAATTTTTCGATTAATTTTATTTATTTAATTATTTATTTAAATTTGAGGGAAAACTGCATATCAAGCCCAAGGGTGTGTATACGATTATTTTATTTTAATTTTTTCTTTTGAAAAAAAAAAGAAAAGGGAAGAAGATGAAGAACCCAAGCAAAACAACCCAAAAGGGGAAAAAAAAAATCCAAAACTGCAACTATTCCTATATCTCTTAGGCATTTTTTAGATCCCAAAACTTGTGTTGAAATTCTTGACAGACATTAGAGTACTAGATTAAGTGAACTCAACAAAAAAACCCCAACAAATTTTTTGGTAATTACGAGTACAAGGCAAATTAACAGAATTTGGAAGTATACCAAGATTAAAAACATAACAACCTTAATCCTTCAGTAGAGCTAGTTTAGAATATGCTTGCCAGTAAAACAACTGAGAGTACCACTGAAAAATTTCCAAGTCTTCTATTCAATTGGGTATGTCCCGCATAAATTAACTCAAAGCACAACAAACATCAGATCTGTAACTATCGCAACGTTTAAGTAAAACAATGTACCAAACTCACACGCTCACACACATAAATATAAACATGTAAGAAAATATGTAAGCACCCAGATTAACTTTTTATTGCAACAATTCAATGTATTGGCATATCAAAGGAATGTGCAGTATGTAAATAGTAGACCATTAATCTCAAGCCGTACAAGTAATACTACACTCCAAGTCAACGTAAAACGGCTCATACAATTAAATAAAATCTCACCTTCACCATATCAAATTTTCAATAAATCCCTCACCTAATTACGCGCCCTGCACGTTAAGTGATTCTGGTTTTGTTTTCCTTGAGCAGCTTAGCTTACCAATATTTACAGAAGTAGGCAAAAGATACTAATTGTGCATCCTTTCATCATTATTGCCAAAGTTTAGATTCTCCATACCCTTTAAGGTCGAGTCGAAATTTCTTACATTTGGGAGGTTTCTAGTTGAGGCTGAACGTTTATGATCCGATGATACAACTGGCGAACTTCTTTGTGCAGCGCTAGGGTTTCTTCGGAGTGATTCAGTTGCACGAGCTCGAGAAGGGTCAACATCACTCGAGGGAAGTTCGGCATCTCGACTGATAGCTGGCCTCCTCGATGACCCAATTTGCCGGAAAATGTTAGAACTTGACAGCTGTGGAAAAAAACCCATTTAGATTATGTGGTGTGGAAATATAAATGTAAGAATTTTTTATTTTTTTTTCTTTGAGGTAGTAAAAAGAGGTGTTAACTTTTAGCCTTACTTCTTTAGACACAGAAGCATCATTGACAGCTGGGCCTTTCTGTCTGGACAAATTGCCTGAATTCAAGAAGTTTCTTCCACGGTTTGCACTTGCAGACCAACCCAAGCCTTTGCCATCATCACCACCTGCATTAACACAGTTGTACCATGAACAGTCTCAGCACACGATATAAAGTACAATCACAAAATTAATTGGCTCCAAAATAAGATATGTGACCGTTCATATTTAGCAATGACCCAATATATGACTCAAATAAATGAAAGTCACCTGATTGTTTATCGGTATTATTGGCATGTGGCATTCCCGAACTAGTTCCAGCAGCAGTACCCTGTTAACAAAAGTCATTATTAGATCACATCCTGAAAGCCATATAGCTTGAACAAATTTTCTCTGCAAATTACTTTGGGTCTGACCGGCAATCAGGATGGTATAAAGGCCCAAAGTTTTTGGGCCTACAGATATGGGCTCGGTTAGAACCCATGCCTGGGCAGGCCAGGCTTCATTTCACCACCTCTAAGTAAGACTAAAAATCCAATTTACTTACAAGGGCACGAGAAGGAGGATTGGCAAGTTGCGATTGTTGATATTTCAGGATAGTCCAATCGAATACGTAGTCGAATTGAAAACCTACCAAGTTAGAATGAATGGAGAATCAGGCTTAAATTGCGTATAATAGGATGATGGGCGATTATAGAAAAAGCATAAACAATGGAATGTTAAGGAAGTTCATAAAAAGAACCTTCGCGAATAAAAAGGTCACGGAATATTCTCTTCAAGTAGGCATAATCCGGTTTATCATCGAATCTAAGTGATCGACAGTAGTGAAAGTAAGAGGCGAACTCAGAGGGATAACTACGACATAAAGCCTGTCAAGATATCCAATTTCAGATTGAATCTAGCATAACAGGAAATACACCGGGATTTAACAGAACAGAATTTTCAATAATTACCTCTATTGACGTTGAAACTTTTTTCTCGCTAATTTTCTCATATTTCTGTTTCTTGTTACCAGCCTTCAGTCCTTGCCAGGGAAGGCTGCATAGTTGGTAGACATGAGTAGAAGACGCTATGAAAAAACAAAAATAAATAAAGATAATAAAAATAAAAGAGTTTCCATTCGCGCGCACACCTTCCTCTTAAGAAATACATGAGAACATATCCAAGTGATTCCAGATCATCCCTTCGACTTTGTTCTGTAATTCATCCATACCAAGAAATAGAACCAAACACGAAACCAACAGATAATTAGATAATATCTCGAAAGGTCGAAAGGGTGAAAAGGTATACCATGATATGTGCATACCAATGCCAAGATGCGTATTCATGCTAGCATATCTGGCTGTCCCGGTCAAATTCTTGTTTTCTCTGCATTTAAAAGCACCAGAAAAAGCTCAAATAACTACATTCTATTGAATTCCTAAATATATGCCAGAGACAACTTTACCTATATGGGATATGCTGATGTGTTGAGGAGTCTCTATATTTCTTGGCAAGTCCGAAATCTATGGCATACACCTACAGATAACTTGAAGAGTTATTGTTGCAAATAAATTTCCAAAAATTAAATGAAAAAGTGAGCAAGCTCCAAAGAAAAGAAAGATTTACCTGATTTGCACGCCTCCCCAAACCCATGAGAAAATTGTCAGGCTTGATATCTCGATGGAGGAATGACTTAGAGTGGATAAACTCAACCCGATTTATCTACAAACACACACACACACATGCACACACACTCTCAGAGCATAACGAAACATGAAATTGTCTAAAGGTTAACTTAACATTAACAAACAAATTCGATATACCATCTGATCCGCAAGCATGAGAACAGTCTTCAGAGACAGCTTACGACTACAGAAGTTAAACAAGTCCTCAAGACTTGGTCCCAACAAATCCATCACAAGGACATTGTAGTCTCCTTCAACACCAAACCATCGAACATTTGGAATTCCAGCTGCCAGAGTTTTAAAAATAGTGAAACAGTGAGAACACCAAAAAAAAAATGTAATAAAGCCCGGATAAACAACGGACGAAGGGATTATTACTTCCTCCTTGAAGTAATTTGTACAGCTTCGACTCGTACAGCAACTGGGGATGTTTAGTCTTCACATTTTCCTGAACAAATTGAATAGCATTCTCACGAAGTAATCAATAACCAATAAGTTAAGAATATAACATGGGGGAACAAGTTCAGAGAGACATTATCAATTGAATTACACTAAGAAAGTGCATACTAAGAGATTAAATCCAAATGCAGCAGACATTCCAAAGAAGTCATTTCTGTATCAAATGAAAACATATAAGATAAAGATCTCACACTTTNACTGTGATTAATCTTCATCTTTAATCTTGCAATCAAGTCGGATATCAACAACGTGATTATATTTGAAATAGTATTCAAATATAATTGATAAAATCAACCAGTGAGATGAGATAAAATGATTAAGCTGATTGGATAGACACACATTCAAATCCGATGCTTAATCGAGTGGTTCGTGAATGAAGGGACCGTATCACTATTGAGTTCTACACGAAAGGTTTGTTTGTTTGTCCATGTAAACGTACTTCATATTTTGAGTTCGTCCTTCGACGCAGTCTAGGAGTTTCGTAAGGATCATAAATTAGATTTATGTCAATATATGAAGGCCTATAGGGTCACACAATATGCAATCAGTTTTCCGGCTAAGAGTGAATCGAGAGTGTTAAATATTCAATTGGATTGAAATATTTATTTTTGAGTAATGAGATTATTTTCTATTTGATGGAAAATATTAATTAAGTTAAATTAGATTTACACTTAATTAAATTATTAATTAAAAAATAATTAATTAAGTTAAATTGGAATTATACTTAATTATTAATTGGATTAGGTCCAATTACCTATTGGGCTATAGGGATATGATTAGGTTTGACCTAATTATAAATATCTCATTATCTCATTCGTAATCTTAATCGATTAGATCGAATCATTAGATGAGAGAAGATGAGAAACACATCGTAAAATAAAACACTCTCTAGCTTTCTGAATCGAGAATTCCTAGCTTCTTCACCGGAAGGGATTCATTAGCGTTAGATCGTGCACCGGAAAACTAGATTGCGTGGATACCATAGTCGAGGACAAAAGACGAATAATTGTAAGTTTTTGTGTATCATTCACGCGATCTAGGATCATATCGAATAGCTATAGCCGGATCTTCATTGGTAAGAAAATTTTAAAATTCCGTTGTGCGTGCGATTGATTCGTACGTCGAAAACCCAACATATGCATGAGTGGGTATTGTATCTGCCATGAGCCCTGATAGCCCGAGATCAAGAGGGTGGCGATAGCGTCAGCATCCAGCTCAATCCAAATGTAAGAGGAGATAGATGTAGCATCTTAATTCTCCCCATCTTGAGACACACTATATCCCATCTTCAGCCACTTCTCCTCCATCCTTCCTATCTCCATATAGTTACACAACTAGGGCTGCACACGAACCTAGCTGGCTCGCGAGCGCTCGAGTCAAAGCTCGGCTCGAGTGGCTCGAGCACGAACACGAGTCGAGCTCGAGCCCAAATTTTGTCTTGTCGAGCAGCTCGAGATTATGTTAAGTTACTAAAATACCCTTGTACATATATGTAACATAATATTAATATATGTACTTAATGGTAATTTTACAAAATTGCTTGAAAATTTTCGAACCGAACTCGAGCATTTTGAATTCGAGTCGAACTCGAGCTATTGTATTTTTTTTATTGAATCGAGCTCGAGCTCGAGCTCGAGCAACTCAAAAAAAAAAAAAAATCAATCCTATTTAATAAGGCCAATACTCGAATCGATTTGACTGGTTTGCAGCTCTAAATATGAGTAATCAACAAAATTCAATGTGGGCTCCATATATTTACCTACCAAGTGATAGTTTCAAACATTTATTTTAGGAGACACCAATCATTAACGTAAGCCACCCCTAAGATAGGGGCTCTAAGTATGGACAAATGAATCTTCGGGCTCTAAGTATGAACAAATGAATCTTCGACCCTAATAACATAAATTTTTCAAGAAATAATTAAGAAAGTAGGACAAAATATTATTGATTAAGTATTCGTATATTGACATTTGAAGATATAATAAAATGTCTTCAATTTCTAATTAGATATATACTATTTTTCTAGAAAGTTAAATATTTTCTAGTAGAGTATTATTGGTCGTTTTACATGTTTATCGTGCTTTTTAATTAGTATGTGGCTTGTGTAGTGCTGACGGATGAGATGTATCGTCTCAAAGATACAACAGTGATGGTCTCGAAATCTGTAGCACACCAGACTTACGAGTTCTGTCAAACTGAAACAGAGTTGAGAACTGAGCACATCTATCATTATATTAAAAGATTAACCATTTAACTCTTTTAGCAATCTTTTCCCGCCAAATACATTTAATGTCTTCTAAAAATAGATTAGCATTAAATGTTGCCCTTAAATCATGGCAGTTGTTAATTTAGTTTGGAGAAAATCGTGGAAACTAAAACAAACAACATTAATTACGGCTGATTTAATATTTAAATGGTAAACAAATATTACTTTTTTATGACTGATTTAAATTTACCTCTGTTTAAAAGTAAAAAATTACTTTTGTAATTTCAACAAATTTGTACTCTTTAATGTACGGCTGATTTAAAATTAAGAATTTACTTTTGTATTTTCACAAAAAATCGTATAAAGAAGTATGGCTGGAATAATAATAAAAAATTAATTTGTTAAACCATACTTTGCACTCATAGATACGAATTCTCATCAAATTCAAGATTTAAAATTGTGAAGAATGTATATAGATGTGGACTGATTGAAAATATATGATTCCTTAAATTAAGGAAGTTTTTCCAGTAAAAAAAAAATATAAACTTTAAATATAGATTTTATTAGTAGTGTATACCAAAGAATATTGTTACATTTTAAATTCCTATGAAGAAGAATTCTATTAATTTTCAAATTCAACATCTCATAAAAATAATATAATACACTTTTACATTCTATGAAACAATATTTAAAACCCACCGTTCAACATGCATAAAATGTAAAATTACCTAACATGAGTCATTTTAACTTTCTAAATTCAGTACACAATTTGCTCGGTATTTACTAATAGTCTAATAATTAAGAGTTAATATTTGCTATGACATCTATTGGTTGGAAAGAATTCCATTTTGTATAGAAATCGAAATAAAAAAAAACATATTATGAAAATCAAATCTGATTTAGAGATCGATTTCTTAATGGCTTTAAATTATGCAAATATATTGTTTCAGTTTTTAGGATTCTTTTTTATGATCTCAGTCTTTGCATTATATGAAATCTATACTTATATAAAAAGCCATCCTATTTATTAGAAATAGTAGGCAGAAAAGTCAAAGGTAATTAATGCTTGCTGAAAATAGAATGATATTAATTACAGATTTGTTTTGGTCTTTATAGGCTTGACATTAAAGATTTGTTATGGGATAAAAATCAGAACCGATTTTTTTACATTTGCTGGAAAAGTCAAAGGTAAGTATAGATTTGTTTTATCCCATAGCATCGGTTTAGTTAAGGAAATCCCATCAAATCAGTTTTATATGTCAAGCCTATGAATAAAGATTTAATCGGTCAAAATTAAATCCTTATTTTACGTCACCCATAATAAAGTAGAAGTCAAGTCTGAAGGGTTTAGTTGTCTATATAATCATTGATTTACGTAAATACATCTAATGTTTACTGGCGTATTATTATATTTTCTTCTAATGTTTGGCAACTGCAACTGAACACATATATATAGAGATGAGGGTGCTAGTGGTATTCATCAAGTGAGAAAGTTGCAGTAAGGCAAACAACATCATTTTTCCACATAAGGAGAATCGATTGATGCATAGAAGGGGCCTCACATTCATTTATTTGCACTCAAATTTCTTACAAATACAATATATGATTCAAATTTAAAATAAACCACAAATCAATTATTCATAAACAGTGAAAGATAGTATATCTATAATTAAAAAAATCTTCGTAAGTGTAAAAAAAAAAATTGTAGGTGAACAATATCATTTTCAATATTATTATTAATCATGTATACACAAATCTCTTAAAGGGTATGGTATGAATTTGAAAATATTTGATGTAGGATTAGGACTCGCTTTGTTTACGCGGATTCGATTGGATTCACGGTATAAATTCTGGTTTGATTAAACTGGGATGAAAGTTTCAATATTAAAATTGTATTAATTCACTATGAGTACTTGTTCAGAATTGCGTTGAAAATTTAATTAAAAAAAAAACAAAATCAGCTGTGCTCCGATACTGTCTGTATGAACATTCAATGATTATTAAAATGCAAGAATAGAGCTACTTTCTTTTAGAAAATAATAATAAAATATTCAGGCAACTATACTCGAGTGAAAATTACATTTAAACTATCAAAATACAATCAATACTAATTAATTGTAGCTAGTCCCACCTTGCTGCTTGGTTGTACGTATTCAACTAATCACAAATACCTATTCAACAAATCATGTAATCAAACATGAATAAAGGACAAATCATGTAATCAATCAAACATGATAAGTATTCCAGTCGAGCTATGTGAGCATGAACAAGGTAAAATCATGTATGTACCTGTCCTCTTCAATGATCACCTTACAAAATACATTACACACAACAGGCCGGACCTTTTTTTCTTTTCACAACATCGCCTCACTCAAAATCTATACCCTAACCAAAAATTACATCAAGAAGGGATAAAAAAATGTACAAATATAATCAAAACGTCAAAGACCTACACNAGACAAGGAAAAAAAAAAAAAAGAAAAGAAAATCACGTTTGTTGATGTGTTACAGAATACTTTTTCTGCAGCCTCCCTTTGAGCTGGCTAATCTTGGCATCCACCCTTGCAGTCAGCCCAATCTTGGTCTTCTCACGGGCCTTACTCCTTTCGGCCCGCCACATGGGCCCGTCCTCAATATCCTTCTTATAGTACTTAATCTCCTGGATCACGTGATGGTCCAGCGGATTAACCAACCTCTGGAAGGAAATGTGTGCAAGGTAAGGTAAGTTGCAGGCCACTGTCACTAGAAGTGTGGTGGACCAATATATAGGGGCTGGGGCAAGGACTTCTAGAAGAATCCGGAAGGCATTCACGTCGAGGGCGTACACGAGCTCTCCGTAGACAGCAAGGAATACGTACCAAAAGACGATGCTGCCCCAGACGAAGAGGTGCTGGATCCAGGTGAAGTGGGACATGGTGAAGGCAATTTGGGCATTGACGGCCCAGATGACACAGGTGAACATTGTGGTCCCCACAGCAATCATGTCTGCCGTTTGGCCACCTGGGCGGAAGGCCTGGTCGTAAAAGATGATGACGTTGAGGAAGAAGATAACGAGGGAAGTGTAAAGCCCGTTGCCCATCCACCCGAATATGCGGTACCAGTCAAAGAATAGGTTTTTCGGGCCTTGCTGGTATAGGGCCGGGAACTGCACTTTCACGATTTTATCTTTTTTAAGAAAACGGGCCAAATTGCAAAAAGTCGTATATAAATTAAAATTTTGAAAATGGTGCTCCTGGGAAATTATAGGGCCAACTTTTGCAATTTCTCCAGAAAAATGCAGGTGAGTGAGTCCTTGAGATTTGTTTCTCTATAAATCACAGATTTGTAATATTCGAGAGGTAACTAGAGTTTCTGCTTTATCCTCAGGGGTGGTTTTTTCACTTTCTGTGATCATTAGTTTAACATATGAAAGTTGAATTGCACAGAAAGAAAATAAAAAAAATTACACTCTTTATATTGGTTTTACAACTTCACAAACTTTACACTCACGAGGGATTGAAAGTAATAATTTTAAGGGATTTTGTATTTTTGGAGAGATGATCGGGGGTTTATTTGTTATTGGTTAAAATTTTAATGGTAGGTTATGTAATTTACCCTGTAAAAGATCTTGAGGTAAAATCCAGAAAACTGACCTGCAAGCAAACTTCGGAATCTACATCCTGCTCAAATACTCCCAGTGAAATGACAGGCAATGAAGTGAGTACAACATTGAATAGCAGCATGTACCAATCGACATACACTGATTGTCCAGAAAAACCGGCAAAGGCTTCGAAGTAGAAGATCGTAAGGCCAAATGCGATGTTTTTGTAGAAGAAATAACATATCTGTATTTCATGAAATGGATTTTATGAAGTTAAAAATAATTAATGTTAAGTGTTTTCATCAGAATCAGGAATTGACACCTCTATGCCGAAGAACATTTGTGTCCACTGTATCACTGAATGGTTTTTGCAGTATTTTCAAGTTTGAATACATAAAAAAATTACCATCTGAGCAATTCTTTTGTAACACCAATGCCCGTGCACAACCAAAAGTCTCTCGAGAAACCGAAACTGTGCAATAGCAAAGTCGCTAGCCATCACAGCCTGTAAACGGCAAATATTAAGCAGTATGTGGTCACAAAGATGTTCTACAAGTATTTAAGTACTAAGTAGTAAGTCAACAAGTCTGCAACAGGTAATTCTGGCGCCTGAACACCAAATTTTACAGACTTAAAAATTAACTTCTCCCAGAAAGACTAGCCATAAATCCCTAAGAAACATGGATGTGTAGTCTGTACTTAGTGATGGGCATTTGTTCCAAATTTCAGTTAATATAACGAAGTACAAAATTTGTCCAAGTTGGATTAATCGTGCTTTAGGTCAGGAATATATGGAATTGCTATAACAAAGGAAACCTTAACTTACCAAACCATTTTACTTACCAGTTACTAGACAAATTGCTGAACTAAAATTGGAAAAGGCAGTGATCCTATCCAGAAGAAAATATTACGTTATTATAGGATTAAAAATCACCACCCCAACGGAAACCTTTTAACATAAATTACCAAGCTAAGAACCACATGCAGTCATCATTCATCGATTGGAAAGCAGGTCAAGAAGAAGACATCATAGTATCATAGAAAACCCCTGTAGGCTGTAAGGTTATAAATACAATAAGTTACTGAAACGGTAAAGATTTTACCAACCTGCATGCCTTCACACCCACTAATCCCAACACCAATATCTGCTTCTTGGATCATGCCAACATCATTTGCGCCATCACCAATTGCTAACGTGGTTTTCCCAGTTCCTTCTTTCACTAATCTTGTTACCTGGTTACCAAACACAATGCGTGAAGTGAAGTTCATGAAGTAATTACAGCAGATAGGACAGATCATATAAAATACCAGAGGTTTATCTTAGTGACAACCAATTATTTTTTGACATTAAAATTACACTAAGGTTTGTAGTTACTTTACCAAACACCAACCCTCTTGAGAATACAACTTTTGATACTAACTAGAAAAAAAAAAAGAAACATGGGGTATTTGCCATTTCTGGAGGTATTGGTTCTACTTGTTTTTCCCTTTTTCAGTTTGATTGAAATTTGAACATTAGAAGTAATTTTTGTAATTAAACCAACAAAACGTTTCTGACCATAGCTTTCTGTTTGGGTGAGACCCGGCAGCATATGACAGATGCACAACCAATTGCCAAATACAAAAATTGATGCTTCATGTCTTCCTCTAGAGCATAAGTTAGAGTTTTCCCATCAATGATCAAGGCAAATGCAGCAAGTGGATCCTTTTCTAACTTGACCATTTGGGTCGCATTCGAAATTTGCAACAAGATATTCTCCTTTACAGCCTAAGCAGAAAAAAAGAAAATATTACATAGATAAATCAAAGTAATTTCTATAATAATACTCCACATTCTTTCCTGCAGACAATTTTACCTTCTTGGGATCCTCGCCAACTAATGCATCTGTATTCATTGTCGTTATACATATTTGCTTCATGCCCTGTCGAAGTAAACTACAAGCAAATCTGCATGAAGACGAGAATGCAGTTTACCATCTCGAAAGCTTTTGAACATTAAGTTGTCAAATCATTAAGGAAAAGTTAAAAGCCACAAACTCTAATGAGAAACAGACCCTATGTTTATTGCAGTTTCCATCTTATCACCTGTCAGAACCCAGATCTTTAGACCAGCTTGTGCCAGCTTGTCAATGCACTGAGGCACCTACAAATAAATGATTAAGAGAAGATGAGACAGAGAGACTGGACAATAGAGTTGAATCATATAAAAGATATTAAGTAAATACAAAATCCAACTATCATTCAGAAATTCAAATATGCCATTCCATGAGTTTATATTTCTTTACAAAATGTATCTTGAAGAGGAGGGTCCGTAATATTTGAAATACAACAATATTTGTAATTAAGCTGAATTTTATGGGACATTTTCATAATTATTCCCCCAAGATATATATGGCATACCCCACTCTGTAATTTGTCCTCCACTGCAGTGGCACCAACTAGTATCAAGTCCCTCTCCATCATATCTGAAATCCGTTCGAGCATTGCTTCCCGATCTCCGTTGATCGAGGTCCTTGCTCGAGTGAATTCTTCATTCCAAGCGGCATACTGAGCCTCGTCTAGCTTCTTATAAGCAAGGGCCAAGGTTCGCAACCCAGCCTCCCCGTATTCATTCAAGTGCTTGGTGGTTGCCTCCTCACACGTTCTCCCATTTTTAGCTAGCCTATCAAATATGATACTGTAGAAAATATAGGATTAATATTCTAGAGCAAATAAGTTTGTAGCTCAAAGGGAGTTCAAGAACTTAAAGGTGACAAAAGGGAAGTGGAAATGTGATTGGCCCGAATAAAACTTTCAAACCTTTCGCCTGGAATTAACCTGATAACTCGATGGCTAGCTAAACATAGGTGCAAAATTTTATCCGAATCCAAATAATTCGACATCCTTGAGTAATTTTTCTTAGTGACTGCCTGGGATTAATATTTTTTATTTAATTTTGAAAAATACTCTTGTAATCACATGTGTGTGTGTGTGTGTGTGATAGAAGTGAATAGTAAAAACACAGTTGAACAGCAGGAGGCATACCTGTCAGCTCCTTTGCAAAAGAGAACGATCTGACCATTCTCGTCCCGAACAATAACTGACATTCTCTTCCTTTTGCTAGTAAAATCCAACAAATTAAGAACTTTGAACTCCCTGAATAATTTTTTTTTTAAAAAAAAAAAAAAGTGTTCAACACACAAGCACCAAGAGCAACATATCTTAAGTTGCAATGACAACTTCTTTCTCCCAGACTCTCACCTGTCGACAGGCTCCTGATATGAAGGATACCTCTCACGGACAAATATACTCGACTGTGTTCTTCTACAAAACTCAAAACCAAATTCTCGAGCGGCAACAAGAAATGCGCCTTCATCTGGTGAC
This sequence comes from Striga asiatica, assembly GCA_008636005.1. Lineage (NCBI taxonomy): Eukaryota > Viridiplantae > Streptophyta > Magnoliopsida > Lamiales > Orobanchaceae > Striga > Striga asiatica. The sequence goes on along the minus strand of BKCP01007181.1, from coordinate 1,212,456 downwards.
TCAGCTTCATACGTGAAAACACCCGTGTCCTCATTCTCCTCTGGAATTGCTGTGTGACAAACAGCCAAAATCCTGAAGAACAACAAAATCATATCCGGATTGGGTTCCCTAAACCAGTTCCCATTCATGAGCCTGGTATCCTCAAAACTAAACCCCTTTATAGCTTTACGTCCTTCTTCGCCTCCAGAGGAAATAACAGGCTCTAACTCAATTTCATTTTCTCCAAACCCGCTTTTCCTCCATGCGTGGGGCGTGCTGGTTTGGCTCTGACCATCCATGTCCATGGCCATCTGTTTAGCAGCTGCAAGTTCCACATCACTAGCACGCATACCATAGGCAGTCCCTGCAATGGAGCATTTAAGAAAGTCCATCTGGTTGCAGGTCAAAGTGCCCGTTTTATCAGAAAGAATCGTATCCACCTGTCCCAGTTCCTCATTTAAGTTCGAGGTGCGCGCCTGAGCAGGAGTCCCAGTCTCCTCATCGTACATCTGAGTATCTTTGTTTATGAATAAGGCTTGCAAGACTTTTACGACTTCGATCGATACGTAAAGGGATATCGGTATTAAGTATCCATAAAGTATGAGAGCTGTAATTAAGTGATAAAACCCAGATACAAGGGGTTTTGTTGGATCATACAGACCATCGTTGTCCGGAACCTGTAAATACCACCAATTTGGCAAATCTCTTTTTGTCTTGGCAATAAAGCCGACAGAGCTTATGAATGAGATGAACACCAATAGACTGAAAAGAATGTATATTATCTTGTCCATTTGCTTTTCAATCCTGCTCCTTTTAGAAGGAGATTTCGTGGAGTTCTGCATGACTTTGCTATCATGGCCGGTAAAAATCACCACCCCATAGACATAGGCAGTGTTTCTAAGCTTCGAGTCCCGGAGAAGGATTTGACTTGGATCGAGCGGATAAACCTGCCGATCGTACTCAAAATTACCCACAAAAGTGTAGAGATTGGGATTCGGGTCCTCACATCGGATGGACGCTGTGAAATCCTTGAAAGCTTGATCATCATCCAATGGTAGAGTTATCTCCAAAGATCGTTTGACCTTCAAATTAGTCTCCCCATCCAAATTCATTGTCTCAACATAACAAATACCATCCTCGTAACTCGAGGAGAGAAGAAGTAAATCAGCAGGGAAGAACTTGTCCTTCTCGACTTTCACTATATCCCCAACCCTTAGCTTCATCCAGGGTTTAAGGCCAAAAACACCATCCCTTTTATGTACATTGGATTTTCGCAAATTGACCTTCATGTCCTGTATAAATCTACGCCAATCTTCAAGAGCTTCTTTAGCCATACTCAACCCGACCACGAAAGCCAAAGGCGCAATCATACTCACGGCAGAGAATGGCGATATAGGAGTTAGAGATAAAACAGCTGCTAGAAGAAAGTACAGGTTGGCTACACGTCGGAATTGTTCGAAAATGGCTTTTGGTAGAAAAGAAACTATATTGTACTTTGTGGTGGAAATGTAATTTGAGCAGTATTTAAGAGGCTTTTGTGCATGCATGTGGGGCTGGTTACAATAAACCATTCGCGAGTAACCGGGCCCATTGAACTCGTGCGGCCTGTCTTCCTCGGTCGAAGATGGCCGATAACATGCAAATGTATAGAGATGGCTCCTCCTCATTCTCGCCCTTATTCTGCCTCGGGTCATATTTTTATAATGCTTTGAACACAAATTTTACTGTGTTCGGAATTTTGACTGGACGCCTCCAACCCTTCCCTCAACCATATGCAAGCAAAGGGTTTTGCTTGCATTACCACTATTGACTATGGTTAAGTTTACTTTCCTAGATGGTGTCCTCTCTGTAAACCTGACTGCAGTTTATTCAGCAATCTACCACCTATGAACAAATCATAAGAAAGAAAAAGATGCAACATCAGTCACATGCAGGTTGAGTCTATGAACTCAGCCGAACTAACTCCAGTGGAAAAGAAAAAAAGAAAAAAAAAAAATCCAGCTTCTTTCATGTGGACATCTAAATACTGGCTGATATCAAGATTTCAAAATCTTAAACATAGTTGAGTGAATTAAATGTATAAAAATGATCAAGACAATAAAAATCAGAAGGAGGCAAGAATCGTCTCCAGCAATTAAATTAAGCATGAAACGATTCAGCTCTAAAGCACATAATTGACACNAAATCGTCAACGGATAATAAAATGGTGTTGTTCTGCGTTTTACCATTAAGAGGACGATTTTTTTCATTTCAAATAATGAGGCTCTGACTGAAGCCCCATTGGAATATCAGCTGAGAGATCACAATCGCAATGAAGGGGAGATGAAAACAGTGAATTGGAAGATTGATTTTGATCTTGATTTTGGGCAGCAGTGAACAAGTATTTTCTGGGAGGTCGAAGACCAAAAACGATCACGATTCCTCTCTCATTCCTTAAATTATTTCATATTTTCACGACTCTCTTTAAATTTTCATTTACATTTTGGTATATTCATCTGGCTAAATTACAAAATGCACCTATTACTCACAACCTGACAAAAGTTCAAATTCTTCAATCCAAACATATTAATTTAAAATATAAATTTGATGCTTTCAATCGTACTGTACAAAATTGTAGAGAGCATTCATTGTATGGCTCATGTCATAGGGGTTGACTGACTATTTGATGAATGAAAATAAAGGGGAATATTAACGTATATAAGGACTCACAATAGTGATGAATGAAAATAAAGGGGCATATTAACATATAAAGTTCTAAACAAATCACTTTATTGATGAATTAAATCAAAGGGGCATATCAACATATCAATATCTATATAATTCCTAGCTAAGTAATAAATTTTACCTAATAAATAAAACTTAACAAATTTTACCTATGTGGCAAATCATTAATAAAACTTAATAAATAGAACCTAATAAATTTTATTTATGTGGCATTAATACACCCAATCTCATTAATAAGAAAATATTTCATTACATTTTTTGGGTTAATTAAGACAAAAACCATTATAGTTTATGTTAATTGATTAATAATTATATTTTTTATTGAATAATATAATAGTTAATATTAAAATTAGTAATTATATTTTATACTAAATAATATATGAAAGTTACATAAAATTATATTTTACACTAAAATCAATATTTTTTTTATATGATGAAGATGTTGTTTATTAATAAATTAATTTTCTTTATGTCATAGTAAAATTTCTTAAAATCATATAAGCAATTGTTATAATAAATGTAATATTTTTCAGCTAATTAATTGGTCATGATCACTCAAAATTATAAAAAGTATATATTTATTGCATTTTATGCAATCAATATAGTGATTCGTATACAATCAAATCGTGTGTACTATTCATTTTAACCAATGATCAAATTTTAAAATATAATACTATTATATAATTTATAATTTTAATATTATATACATAAATATAACTTATAATACTATATGTTTGAAATATAATACAATTATATAACTTATAATTTTTATATTATATACATAAATATAACTTATAATAATTAATTTTATTTACATCTGTGCAAATGCACAAGGTCGAATACTAGTAAGGTTCTAAACAAATCACTTCTTCTATCCGTGCATTCGTAAGAGTTTAAATTTGAAATCGAATTCGAGTGGTCTTTAGTATTACAAATTTATATGAATATGAATTTGAACATATTCTATTCGAAATTATCGAATTCGATTCGTTAATAATAATTATATTAAATATTAAATATAATATATTTTATAGCATACAACACTCTATTTATATAATATATATTAAATATGATTATAAAATAACAAATTATATTAAATATAATTAAAAGTATATTTTTGTATATAAAATAACAAAAATGAATTTCGAATATATAACAAAAATATACTTTTAATATAATTTGTTATATTAAAAACATATATTTTAGAAATATAACAATATTTTAAAAATGAATTTCGAACCGAATATATCGATTATCTTAATTGAATCGAACAAGAATCACAAATTAAATTTGGTAACGAATCGAATACTCGTATGCATAGTCGAATAATTTGACGAATCTGAATCAAATAGTTGAGTGTTCAATTCAATTTGATTCATTTACATCTTTACCCACAGATGGTGTGGTGTGCAACTATAGGATAAAGAGTGAATTTTAAACAATTACAAAAAGTTATCTAATGTAATTTAAAATTCTTCAATTGCTATTATCATTTATTGGATTTGATATTGCAGATCAAATTAAGGATAAGAAGAATAGATGTGGAAGAACAAAACGGTTGTGTATTAATGAAAATTACATAATAGAAAAAGTAGGATTTTGTGTACAAGGAATAGTGTATTGACACGTATCCTACAATAAATACACTATGAATATGTGTCAATACATTAAATGATGAGTGACTCAATAAAAAAAATCATCCGATGATTCCATAAAATTTTTAAAAGTAATTATTAAACAAATATGATCGTGCAAAATGAGATAATGGCCTGCACTATATATGTGTGGTCAACGTCTTCGTGAACACGAAAATTAATCGTGAGATGGCTAGGTATTAAGGATATTGACTTAATCTTATAATTCTATGTTCTCATTGTCAATGCAGTGTGATGAAAACGTGTTTTCTAGAAATGTTTAATTGATTGGAAAATGGTGGAAGTCCATTGTCAGGTATCATTTCTCAATTTTTTATTAGATAAAGAAATTCAATGAATAAACGAAAAACTAACTAACTAAATTGCATTTTGATATGGAACGTTAGAAAGAAGATCAACGACCATTTTAACATCTATATATATATATATGCTGGGGGAAAAAAAGAAGAAAAAATACAGTTGTTGGCAAACATCTCTTATTTTTGCTAGAAAAATTGATTTCTAGTCCTGCAATAATTCTACCATCCTTCTCAAGAATAGCTTAAGAATGTGAATTTTATTTTATTAGAAAAGGCTTAGATATATAGCTGTTGGCGGTAAAAATAATGTGATATACCAAATTAATAATCCCGACATGTAACATACATGTTATGCCAAATTGTATGTTTGAAATTGATGTTTATTTAACATAATATCCCTAACTTACTTCGTAATTAAGATTTTGCTTTAAGTCATATATAGAGCTTGGTGGAAATCACCTAATATGAGGCATATCCAACTAACAATTAAGTAAACCGCATTAAGCGCAACATGCGCTTAGAATAGGTTCATAGAGGTAAAAGTTCTAACTGAACATGGCCATTACAAAAGCTTTTCTCAAAGGTTTGCAATTTTAATTTCTTTTGTTGTTATATATGTTAGTTATATAGAGTGTATTGATGTATTGTACGTATGTATGTTAGTTATATAGAGTGTATTGATGTATCAATTGTACGGTAGGTTTTGACCCAACCTAAAGTTAAAGCCCGTCAATGTATTTATATATGTGTACACGTCTTTGATAATAATACAAGAAATATTTTTCACACATTATCACATAGTATTGGACTAGGGTTAGGGTCAAATATAGACTTGGTCTTTCGTCGCTCGTCTCCAGCCACCGTCGACTCTAACCACCCCCGTCATCCTCTCCGGCGTCCCGAGGCGCGAGCCTTCGCCGGAATACTCAGAACCATCACCGGCGCGCGCGGCCCACACGCGCTTTATCTCCATCGCAGCGCCGGAAGCTTCGACTGGCACCGACGCCGCTCGTCGCTGACTTTCAGCCTTCGACTCTTGTCAACGCTGGCTATCTTTTGGTATGATCAGATTTGGTATTCGTGACCTTTTTAATTTCTGCCCGTACTGATATCTTGTTTTGTTCGTGATCCGATTCATAATTTGATTTCATCTGCTTTGTGATATTGTTGGTGATTATCTAATTTTGAATATGGATCTTCTGGATGTGCATTCTCCTATCAGTGTTATCTTATCAGGAGATATTTTTAGTTTTTGAGTACAATCTATGAAAAGGTTTTTAATTGGGAGAAAATTGCGGCGAATTGTTACTAGTGATGTATTTCCACCTATTCATCAGTATCTTACATGGAATAATATAAAAATAAAAAAGTAAAAAAAACATATTGGATAATATATATCTATATATTATCGCTGCAAATTCGAATGTATTTATAAAATATTGCCAAGATGTTCATACAAACATTATATTATAAACCATGAAAGTAATGTTTTTTTTCTAATTTTTAAAAATATTTATTTTCTTAGTTTTTGTGTTTATGAATTATTATTTTTATAATTAAGCTTATTTCATGTTTTTTCAAATGGATTTAATATAAAAGCGTGACATAATTTGTAAAATTTTAAAATATATGGCTTGTATTGAAAACTTTAAAGTTAGTGTGAGAGAGAATATTCTAAAAATATGCTCTTAAGTTTGATAATGAAGTTTTCGGTTAGAGAAGAATTACTGTTTGATGTGACAGTTACTAGGATTTGAGAATGAATTTTTTGATTAGAGATGACGTTAGAAGGAAAGGTAATTGTCTTATATAAATAGGTATGATTATTATGGTCTCTAAGCGAGGAAGTCATGCGAGATTCACGTACGCAGAGAGGACCGATTTACTGAAAAATGTACTGCTAATTTCAATTCTCATTTTTTTTTTATTTACATTTATGAAAATATCCATAAGATCCCCAGCTAGAGCCACTTGAAACGATTTTCTAGTTGAATTCCACTTCTTCGGCCAAAGCTGTTATAAACTTTAGTTACTTTAGGTTGGATTTTATCAAAATCTATATATATATAATTGCTAGCCAATCCCATTTAATAAAACATTTAATAAAAATATTTTCATTTTCCCTCTAAAAGAAATTACATTTTTTTAATTAACTAGTATTCAACCTGTGCATTTGCACAAATATAAATAAATTATTGTGAGTCTGTACATATAATGATTAATTATTTTTCTTTCACTTTTTTGCAGACCAATTTTACAATTAAAAAAGTTGGAATATTTTTTTTTTAAATTGCGTTATTTGATTGGATGTAATGTATATTTTGGTACGTCTTTTATTTTTGAATTATTTATTATTTATTTAGAAATTTCAAATATATTTTTTATTTTAAAAAAAAAAAAATTTAAATGTAACAAAAGTTTAAAATGATTTTCTATACGGTCATTAATCAAAAGTTTAATGATCAAAAATATAGTTATACGGTCACATTATACGGTCAACACAAGGTCAACACATTATATGGTCAACTGTCATTAATCAAAAGTTTAAAATGATTTTTGTAATTTTGAAGTGATGAGTATTAATTATTTAATGATTAAATGAAAGATTAAATACATCAAAATGTAAAGGTTTTTGGAGGGAAAATTGTTAAATTGCCACATAGGTAAAATTAAATAGGTTTTATTAAATTCTATTAGCTAGTAATTATATATATATAGATTACTCATTAAACTCACATTTAAGAAGGTTTTTTATAGTTAAATTTAATTAGTTAATGACTAAATTAAAAAAAATTATTTTAATTAATTCCACATTTATGTTAAGTACAGTATTATCTTAATATCTTATCAGTTATTCAAAAAAATAGTAACTTTTTTCAATAAATTTTATAAAAATTAGTCAAATATGCTTATATTCATATAAATCAGAAAAAAATTAAATCTTAGATATATAAAAAGAACATCGTTGAAATAACTTGAATCCGCAAGGGTAATTCTATACTCATTATCAATTACTTTAAATTTTTTGTTTATAAAAATAATATTATATTTACTCATTTATATTTAGATGGTATTTTTTTATTAAGAAGCAAGGACAATCTCTATGACATGATCAATAAGAGTCGAGGACAAACAATATAAAGAAGTGTTTCCTATGCTATGACATGATCAATAAGAGTCAAAGACAGTCTCTGTCGCACGTCGGCTTACTACTGAAGAGCTCTGCATTTAGTCATGAGCAATTATACGTGGCGCTTTTTAGAGTTACGAGTCAGTGGGGTTTGAAGATTTTGATTTGAGCTGAGGGAGATTTTGACGATAGAAAAACCACGACGTTATTTTATAAAGAAGTGTTTAAGAATATTTATATTTTTTTCTTAATTTTTTTCAATGAATTTGTTATGATTTTTACTATTGTTTATAATTTTTATTATTTTTTCATGTATCATATAGTTTTCCGTGCAAATGCACGGGACAAAACTAGTATAATATTTATTTTGCAAAATAAAATACATGTACAATTTAAATAGATATAATTTTTTTGTACTTATAATAAATGCCGAACGATTTCACAAAAAATGTGCACAAATAATTAAGTATCCATGCTATTAATTAAACATTGATGCCACACCTACAAAATTATTTTCTACAAGCAAAATTCTCGGGATAATTGCAGAAGGCCTTAATAACTAATAACGAATACAAATAACGTAATTCACAAATTTCTGGACCACCATACTTCCAATTATATGCTGTATCCAATAGTTTGTAAATGGACTATGAACTTATGGGCTGTAGAATGTGGGCCCACACTTACACATCCATCCCTCTGGCTCATAATTTGTATACTGGACTCCTACATGGGCCGTAGTGGTAGGCACCTGAATAGGCTCACAAGGACTGCACCCGTAACACTTGCGGTCACAGCTTGGTGGGCCTGACCCAATTTTATTAATTTCCTTGTTGGCCCTCTTTTCTTCCAGTAGCTGTAGTTCTATTCTTTTATGAAGTCCCTTATATTTGAAATTATACAAAATAAAACAAAAATATGACTGGACAAAATATATATTATGTAGGGAGTGAATTATCATTTTCGCGTCACGCATTAAGATCAAAATCCACATAATTATATTATAAAAAAAACTAAATGAATTTGATCTCAATCTAGGCATTCAATTCCCTTTAGAACAAAATGAAAGGGTGTAATAGGAAGATATAAGTACCTGGCTTGAGCTCTGAGTTATTTGCATTACCCTTGAAATTTGATTTTCGATCGTCTCTGATAAGAAGATGTGGCACATGAAACTTAATTGCAATAATGAAAAAGTTTTTTTTTTTTTTTTTTNGTTGAATAAAATAAATTGCGTAAGCCAGTTGGGAATTATAACCAAATAAATTATTTTTTAAAAGGAAAGAGAAGTATAAATAGAAATAAAAGCATGGATTAATAAAAGAAGCAAAACAAAATTACCCGGGTGGAAATGTGGGGTTGATGTACCAACCAAACCAAGAATGTGCAGAAACAAGACAATTATAAAGCAACAAAACATTGTTCTCATTTTTAATAAACAAAACAAACACAAGTTCACTGTGTGTTTTAGTATGAACGTGTGCGAGAGAGAGAGAGAGAGAGAGAGAGAGAGAGAGATAAATATAGAGAGAGGACAGCGGGAAAGTGCTAAAAGTGTGCCGGGGAAAGAGACAAAATTCTCTATTTCACCCAATAAAATAAAAATAAATAGAGACAAAAAAAAACTATTTATTAATTTTAAACTCTCACTGTGATTTCTCAGTTGGAGAATGAGGCTGACACAAATGGAAATGTGATGCTTCGCAGACAAGTGCATATAAATTATGGATATATATATATATATATATAAAAAGAGTTGAAAGTGAAACACATGTTTATTTTTAAATACTATGTTTGGAGGCTCTACTATTTTTTGACATCTGTTATAGTCATTTAAAAGCTTTTAGTCTATGTGTTGGAAAAAAAATATTTAATTCATTATAATTAAATAATAACAATAGTTCATCATCATAAATCACATTAACTTTAAATCACTATTTATTAACTCTCATAATTTTAATTGCTCATTACTTTCGATCACTTCTCTACTACTTTTACATCAAATAAACTTTAATCATGTTATTTTAAATATGTTATATACAAACTTAAAATCTCACTCAAATCTAATTCAATTAATTTTTTATAATTAATCAAGATAACCAATCAAAACTAAAATATTGAACCCAAAACTTATATCCAAGCACAGCCTTCGCCCTTTTTGATGTCACTGACTGTACTGAACTAATGTAATCAAATTTGGCATATGGTATTGATATTTTACCAAAAAAAAAAAAGGATGAAACCCACAAATTAAACCTAGTTGGTGGGTGATTAAAACAAAAAATTGAATATATGAAAATCGTGTTATCAGGATTAGTCGTAAAGCACTAAAGCACCATAAGATCAGACCTGAAATGTTTCACTCAATGGGCTGTGTTTTCTGCAAGTCATCTGAAGTGATTTGATTACTCGCTGGAAAATCTGAATGTAGTACATTTGACATTTGACTCGGTCTCATATCAAGCCTTTGATTTGTTTCTCATGTTTTTTTTTTTTTTTTTTT